>KZ308120.1:2127098-2180050 GCA_000376725.2 Ladona fulva
TATATATATATCCTTATTTTAATTATCCTTCTTTTTAAATATTATCTTATTATTATACTATCCTTCCTGAATTGTACCTTCAAATCACGTTTTACATTAATCCCTAAGTACTTTACCCACCTAGTGGATATATTTAATTCACACAGTAAAATGAAAAATAACTGTTATAGTTTTTATCTTCTTTGTAAAATACAGGTATCCGTTGTGATGGGGTTCCACCAAGTCACTGTTATTGATTATTTAAGATACGTTTTCTCAACGTCAGTCATTTCAATCTGAGTCCTCTCTACTTCCATCATTTTCAGCAATTCTGCTTTTTTTCTATCAACACGACTTACGTTTTCCATCTAAGCCTCACACACATATCCAATCCTTTGTTTTTTACTTTGATAAGGTCCCCGTTTCATACCCACACAGCAAAAACTTCACATCAAAGGTTTTACGAATCTTTTCCTGATTCTCTTACCAAAGCCTTTCGTAATCAGTTCCCTCCGCTTCATTACTGCTTTCTTGGTTACTGTTATTGTATTTTGAGCCTCATCTCTGCACATTATAACCCAAGAATGAGCACCGAACAAGGAGGGGCTAGTTTCTCCCCATCTACCCTGTTCGTTGACATTTTTCCCGTTAGTATACGTAATATCTTTTATTTTTTAAAGATGACTTTTATCTCAAACCCCCTTGCTTTATCATAAGGTGCATTCACTAGAATTCATGAACCCTTTCAGAATCACATACATTGGTTTTATCGTTTACATATCTCACTGACTCTACTACTCTCCCAGCAGGTACCACTCTGTTATCAATTTCTTCTCAAGACTCATCCACAATTTCTTCCGCATGTAGTTACAATAAGTCCTCAAGTTACGAACAGGATCCTTTTTAGGCTTTTCGTATGCATTTTTATGCATAAGTCAGAACTGATATCAGTGCGGGAGATGTACAGCCAGTTATAATTGTGGGCTTACCTATATACATATTATATTCACTTTTGGCACTTGAACAGCCTTATAGCACATGAAATAAAGTTTATAAATACAGAACCATTACTCACTATCGCTCCTGCATCTACCACTTGACGGCCATGCGAAATATCACTACGTATTAACGTTAGACTTGAATACGATTCTTATGAGCTACCTTGAGGAAAGCTTTTTTCTCATAAATAAAAGTTCGTAACTCGAGTTTTCATTAGTAGAGAATTATTGTATATAGAAGTATGCTATAGCTAAGGGACATAATTGTAATCTCTCCCTTTCTAACGCAATTCATTTTCATTTCCCATCAACTATCCACACCTTCGCGAATAATCTGCATTTTTATTGATGGTTTCGAATAAATCATGTTCTTGATTCCTACGACTACACCTGGGTCGTTAGATTAAAACCGAAACGTATTTATTAGACCCTCTTGATTATCTTTTTTTCTGTTCGCAAATTATAGAAGCTGTAACTGTTCAACCGTACCATTATTATCCGGAATAATTCACTAAATCGAGCATAGCACTTTCCTCCGCAAACCTCTCACGGGACGAAGCAGTTGTTTCTCGCAATTTTCCCTTCAGTCGGCGTAAAACTTACAGTTAATTAAGCGAATCAGAATATGGGACCAAGCGCGTTGCTTTCGAGTGCGGGAAAAGGCTTCGTTCCCTCTCAAACGGGCCTCCAAAAAAAATCTTATGACAACGGTTAATTCCCCTCAGACATTCGTTCGACCAAACCGCTCCGAGCGCCCCCCCAAAGCCAGCCGGAAACGGCCGCAAACTTCGTTTATTTGCAGCGAGTCAGAAGTTGGCGCCGCGAGAGTGAAAATAAAGAACGACAAGCAATTCCCTTACGGAAGTGCAAAAATCCGCCCGCTCCCTATTTGCGCAGGGTTGGCGGAGGGAAAGCATCTCTTTGTTTCCCTGCGGAGGGCCCCCTCTCCCGCACGCATCCCAAGTCCTCATCCATTCACTTCGTGCGCTGACCATCGCGGTCGCCGCCGCTAAGCCGCAGGTCCCCCTCTGCTGTCTCACCCTAACCGACCAGTCAGGGGACACTGCTATCTTTTTCCTCCACAACAGTTCCGCGGGGTCTCCCCGCACTCACACACAAGCACACAACCCAACCATAAACCTTTTGTCTCGGGTAATTCGGTTAGCCCGTCTCCCCATGGCCGTCTTCTCTCCCCCGCATACATTCGAAGTCCTCTTAATTGCTCGTCAAATTTTATTTCTCCGGGGACGTAATTCAATCAATGCTCTCGGCTCCGAGGCGGGTCTGTGCGCATTGAGGAGTGATTTCTGGCTTAATTTTGTCTTAGGGCAAGGGAAGCGTGGCTAAGGGATGCGTTTGTTTTTTTTACTCAATATCCTTGTTTGTGAAAACATGCTGCTGGGAATAGAGCAAAATTTGACGTAGTTTGCAGCGATTTTTGGCCACAGAGAATTTTTTTGTGGCAAAAATGGAACGATCGATAAAATTTATCGAAGATACATACTATTAACTCTTAGATAGTAAGGTATCCTCAGCCTAAAATTGCACTGCAATTAATATTTTTGAGGATACATATTTATTTCAGAGGGTTGAAAAATAGCGATGTGATAGTAATAACAGTTGTTTCTATCTGCAAAATTGAGTTTCTAGAAATCCTTGAAAATTTATTATTATTTTACGACACGAAATAAGGAATAAAATATAAAATTGACCAAGTTGATGATAATTATAAGGCAACGTTCAAAGTCTAACCTTGAGTCGCTCAGTCAAATAATTATTAACTATGCATGTATTATTAGTAAAGAGGAAAGCACAATACAATACCTGGAGTTATAAATGAAGTAATATAGTCATAGACAAACATTGCTTAAGAAAATTTCTGTTGAAAAGTTAATCGTCATCATTACGTGTGTTTCAGTGCAAGAGAGATTATTATTATCTTCTTAATTAATTCATCTAACAGTAAAACTGCTTCAGATTTTTTTTTAACTCGGGATACTTCGTTCAGTAATACTAGTACTGGTCCTTTACCTCCTCATCCAGACTTCAAAACGAATACCATTCCTTGAATTTCACTAATCAATTAGAAAAATCAGAAACCTAAATACTAAATTAAATTATTAACATATCTCAATTTTTCAATTATCGTACAGATTGGACAAGGCCTGTTTCATCATTGAACGTCATTTGTAGTATGAGCTGAAGCTTAAAAGCTTGTATATAAAAATAACGAATGTGGATTGATATCAGATCTTAGCATAGCCATCATAAGTATTCAATCGTCCATTTTAAAATTTATTTTACCACCATGAGGAGAACAGTGTAAATTATATCTCTGCTTAACTATTATTTACCCATAAACTATCAATTTAATTACGAGACACAAATCAAAGCAACATCGTAAAATCGAGTCATGTGGAGTTATAACTCCGGAAAATAATCTCTCTTTGCCCTCAAGCACCGCTACGATTCATGGCGTAATTTATTTGGACGTCAAACACTTAGCAACCAAATCAAACGCAACCGTTAATTTCTTTTCTCGTTCCCACTGCACTAAAAACCCTTTGTCACTCTTTCTGTCCGACACAGCCAGCCAGAATCGACCCGAGATTTTTTTCTCCCCCTCGCTTGTGGAACGAGCAGGAACCAACACCCACCCTCTACAACTCCAACCCCTCTTCTCCCCAACCTTTTAACCCGGGACAATCTGGGATGGCGAGACAAATGCATCTGAGAGGGCGAGTCGGTTGGAAGAAAAAACCTCGGTTCCATCTCCTCGCTTCCAATCTCACTCAGCCCTGCTTTCTCCCAGTCTCTCCTCGGTTTTCTGTCCTCTCCGACTAGGAGGAATCCTCTTTTTTCTCTACCTTCCCATTCCTCGCTCCCCTTTCACCCAAAGGACCTTTTCCCCCTTCAGAAGCTTCACTCCTACCCCGTCTTCGCGTAAGGTGACAAACCATTACTCCACTCACCGCCACCTCTCAAGGAAGATATTTTTCAACGCCATTGTCCCGACGCCTTGCGATGTTTCATTGTCAATCCTCGGAAGAGGGGAGGGGGTGATTTTGGTTTTTGGACGTAAGAGAGGAAGATTCGAAAGTAAGGTGGGCGTAGAAGAGAGCCTTGGGGTACTCTTCGGTTAGAGATCGAGAAAGTCGGAATTGTGGTGGAAACAGCCTCAACCTCGACGGGAAAGTGGACGAATAAAAGAATTTGACCTCTTGTCCTTTGCCCTTACCTCTTCTACTTCGTTTCCTCTGCCTTCGGTTTGAGCAAAAATAACTCTTTTATTCACACTATGATTTAATGGAATATCTGAGTTCAAAGGATATACAGCGGTACAAAATATTTTTGAATCTCCGTCGATACTACCCGTATGTAATTTGGCCAATAAGCGCGCTGTAATTTTGACATTGTGATTATGTAACTAAAAGCCAATACAAGTTGAACATAATAAATTAATACATAAAAAGTAAGATATTTCTAAATAAACCATTATTTTCATGATTATTATAAAATGTACAAATAATGTGTGGTTTATATAAGAAACGACTTATTTAAACCAGTTTCCGCTATAATAATTCATCATCATAAGCATAAACAGGCGAGTTTCACCCACATACAGTAGATACACTTTAGGACATCCTGGTTCTTCGTACATGATGACGACTTGTTGAAATCGGAACCGGTCGGTTTTAAAAATGGTTGTGGAAACTGAAAATTTTATTTATCTAGTTCTGACTGACGTTTCACTAACTACATCAAAGCAGTATGTTTACATTCGGTTTAAAAATAGATACTTGCAATCATGCTTTGGTGTGGTTTCTTAAAACATTGGAATTATCGTGGAGACGAAATCGTTTTAACTTGAGCAAATTATGCTGGGTTAAATGGATCCAGAATTATTTTGAAAGTTTTCTTAGATATTGCTTACCCTTAATATAGTAATAATAATTTTTCTAATGGAAATAGGTTAACCCCAATTACATCCATTTTAATAATTATTACTATTCACAAACACACACAACCATTCCCTAATCGGAAAAATCCGGGACCCGGGACCTTAGTGTTGGAACGCTAGCACGCTAACCACTCCGCCACCGCGGCCGGTCGTATAAGTAGAAAGTAATTTTCATAAACCAATAACGGAGAGGTACATATGAATTTTGTCTGTTTGATGACGCACAAGGAAATTACGGTATTTACACGGAGCGAAGTTTGAATGCTGTTAAATAACATCAAAATGTTTCATGTATCGGTTGTCTTACGGAGGAGGCCAAGCCTGTTATGAACGAATAACAATTTAAACGTAAAGCACATTTTTTCCTTCATCTTAATCTATGCTTCAAATATTGCTTACAACACAAACTTGTTACTCGAAAACCTACCTCACTTTGCGCCAATTGCGTCACTTGACGAATAACAGCGGAAGTTCTCCTAACATTTCGAGTCTTTTTATCGTGAGGAATTCCATCGAACGGCAGTTCCTTCGAACCACAAGGGAAGGAGGTCTTAGAGGCGGCATTCTGCGAGGATAAACTCCCTCTCATCGCTCTACTTTCCTTTCCTCTTTTAAATCGCTGGGAGACGCCGGTGAATTCCAAACTGCACGACTTTTCCCTGCCATCAAGTGGCAGGATTCAAAAATATCCTCGTTCTTTTTCCCGAACGCTCATCGCCTCCTGAGAAATTTCCGAAAGCCTTAGTAGTTTCAACCTCGAAATGGAAATGAGGAGAGATTGTAGCGCCTTCCTTAAAGTGGTTCCAGGGCTAAACCCACTCACGTACCAATACAATCAATTGTTTTCTTTCCCTTGGAGAGGTAAGAGCTTATTCCTTATAAGAACCGAGGCCTAGTGACCTTGGAAATGTACGATTCCGCAATTTTAGGTTGACTCGATTCACATACTGCAATTTGTGAAGGGAATAAAATGGAAATTCTCATAATTATCGTCTGGAATCCCAGCTTTTTCTTCCAGTGGCAGTCATCAACTCCTGTAGAGACTTTTGGACCTCAATGTGCTTAGCTGTAAATTATTTCATTGAAAACCGTTAGTTTGTTTTATGACGATAGTGAAAAAGAGGCGGGGATAGACCACGGCAGTAAAAGTAAGATAAATATGCCCTTGAAGTATAAACTGTAGATGGAATCGTGTCAAGCTTAATAATGCGAAACTACGCATAGCACGAGTGTATTTCTAGGACGAGTACATTTTAGGAAGCACCAAGACAGGTGTATAGAAAGATGAGGTAAAACAATTGATCTATATGTAAACAGGAGATGTAGGGGGAGCTCCGAGGTCACGATGACATCCTAACGAAGCCAGATACGAGAGATATTGCTTCAGTATTCTTACTTAACCTTCCATTGCTACAAAAATTAAGATTATTTCTTAACCGATGTGGGTATTGGTACAAACAGACGATAAAAGGTGGGTCCCTCCCGATATGGAACTACGAAAAGGTAAATTGTTACATTTATTGGGGTGGATTCCGATCAGAATATATTTTAATAACCTACAATTATGATGCTTAAAATGGAATATCTAATGAGCATTTTAGGAAATAATTGGTTAATGTGCTGTAGAAAATTGGTTAAAATGTCATACGTGGCAAGCGGGTTTCGTTTGAATAATAACTTCCAAATTTCTTATGTAGGCAATGACTATACGGTATAAAATTTTGCTCTTCCTCAAATTGAGCGAAACGATATACTATTTGTGTTAAAACACTAAAATAATTACTGGTTATTATTATGTACTCCATTAGTCTTCAGTCAATCTTGAATTCAAAGGAAAAGTATCTAACTGGTTCCTTAACATTCCGAAATGCATTGAATGAGCACATTTAATCAGTATATTTTCAGCCTTTCCGTTAATCGATCTACATCTACGTGCATATGTCCTCTGCAAGCCGCCTTTCGGCGCGTGGCATGGGGTGCATGCACCATGGCTAAACTTCCCTAATCGATTACTTTCGTATCGTTTCGTTGAGTAACGTTCGCGGAGAATTGATATAGGTCAATAGATTATATATACTTATGATAATATATTTTTAAAGAAGCTTATGGTAATATTTTGTTCATAGGAGAAATGTTTGTAGTAGCCGGATCTCGAACCCGAATCTCCCACGTGCCTGGAGATACTCTAACCAATTGGGCTACCACAACAATCTCTGCTTCGATTTCTGAGGCTATGACGGGAAATTTTTTTCTCTCGGATGACGGTTTAAGAGTGATGTTATATCTCTCTACGTCTAAATGAAATCTTTCTCGTTTAAAACACAACTTTTTCTTCGATAAAAAACAGCATTTTAAACACGAATTTGAGAAGAGAATAGATAATAAGAGCACTATACTTACTTAGATTTTTTCGTAAATTCGTTCATTATTTTGCATACATGACTTTCTAGTTTTACTAGATTCCTTGTTAAAAAGAAGAACATCCAATTTTTTTCAGTATAAATAAGTATTAGGTACCCATGAAATATAATAATCTTCAGTAATTTATCCTTAAATACATCGAGAATCGTCCCTTCGCTAGATATAGTATCTTAATGTTTGGGTCAAGTCATCGATTTTCCATGAGGAAGAACTATAATATAATTTGATGGATAACCATAGTAGCAGTTGTTAACTTATAACGGTCACAGATTTAAAGACCAATTGCTTACAGCGGGTTACCTACTTGCATAAAGTACTCAATGATATTTTACTCAATATTATTACAATGCATGTTCCAAATAGGCCAATGCCACGCGAATATATCATTAGATTATATAAAATTTACATAACAAAGCATGAAACCTTAAGAATAGATGACACATTACATTGCACGTTAGAAAATAAATTTTCAGCCTTTAGTTTTAGCATGACCTACCTCTCTTTATAATTTATCAGAAATTAAATTAACAAAGTATGATATTACCAATGAAACCCACTGCTCTACCTAGTTATGGAATAATTTCTTTCGTAATTTATGTTCCAAGAGTTGTATGCTGGGAAGGAGTAGAAATTATCTTTAGGAAATCCACTACAACTCACTTCTATCCTATGTTCTGAAAGAGAATTAATGTACATCTTTCCTGAGAGAGGAGGCTCTGATTGTAAACGCGTTCATTCTTTTCAGTAACGCTAGGCAGTGCTAGTCTAACTCGCAGATCCTTCCCATTACGTTTGGCTAAAGTTATTTTGAAAAGTTGCTCCAGGTAATGCACTCTTTTTCATGCAGTACTCGGGCCACTTTCAGGTTGATGCCTACCAGCAGAGACTAATTAAACTAGATGCCCTCGTTGGGTGTCGCCAAAGTAACCGCTTGAACTCGCTCGCGTTAAAATACCCTTTTTGTTTCATTATTCACGCCGCTGCCGTTCTTTCAGGCAAATTGCTCGCAGCGTGCGTCATAACACTCCTGAAGAGAGAATAACAATCAGGACAAGCACGTCTTTCGCAGACCCCAGCAGACTTGGAGGGACGGCCTCCGGAAAACGACCCGTGTTAGGCGGAAAAACGCGGCCGTGTGAGGGAAACGATATCGCGTCTCGTGTGGAAACGGCTGCGTGTTATAATCCTCAGGCCCAGTTCAATCTCATAGCGCAAGAAGCTGCACCTTTTAATACCAGCGATTCAGGGCGAGATTTTCATTTCTGCTGCACTCTAGACGTCGTCGCCGAGTCGGTGGTCCCACGAGATTGCATGCGCAGGAAGCGACGGTATATCAAGGGTTAAAGGACGCGGCGAAGCATCAGTGCGGGGCGTAGAATTAGTTGCAGCCACTGCATTGCATCGCATTGTTGAGGGATTGTGCCCTTCCGAAAGTAAGGCGCGGGAGAAGCCTCTCGTAAGACAAGCTGGGAGTATATGGGTCAGCGGTGACGACGCAACATCGCACGGAATTAAACGTCCTTGGATGTTGTACCACGGTTGTTTCATAGCTGGGAGGTGGGAAGCTTGGACGAGGAGGTGGGATAAAGGAAATTGGGCGATGGAAATAAATAGAGCTCTTTGTTGGGAGAATGTGTCGCCCCACTCATGAGGTTCAGCGTGATAGCGTTTTGAAATTTAATTTATAGGCAAATGAGGAATTGAGGGCAAATAACGGCTTAAGAGTTATTGGTTTGGAAGAAGTTTGAGCTGAAGAGATTTGCTTTGATTACTGATAAATCGTAGGAAAAGGAATATTTAGCGCTGAAATTAGGGTACACTCAATTATTTGATCAAACTGGAGAAACTTTTCTTTCAGTGAAAAATATTTTAACTATGTCCACAGAAAAACTACTATCTGTAACATATGAGACCGACTTTATTTTTTCTGTGGATTTAGTCCATTTTTGTTGTTTGGGAAGGATATATGAATATAACCTACCAAGTATCGCTTGAGTTAATATGTTAAACAAGAGGAATGTTAACTTATTGAAGAAATATTAACAACTAGAGAAGTAGAATTATGGAAAATCTATCTCCTGCCAAACTTCGAAAGTACACTAACAGAATAGGTATGTATGTGGAATATTTTCAAATTCATTATCTTCGATGACTATGAGAATCTGAATTCTTGCTAACGATTGAAAAACAGGAGCATTCATAATATCAAAGTAGGAACTACGATTTCGCAAGTAATGGTAAACCGATTCCTTCCTTTTTTACATCGAATGATGAAATATTTTTACATTTCATTTAGTATAGTTACAATAGTTCATTTAAATATATTTCTATTCTGAGAGACATTCTTGTATATTTGAGATATTTATAAGATAAAAGTTTACTTTTACTTTATTATGAATTATCTCCTTTACAGTACTAGGATTTTTTCCTGATTAAATTAGGTTAATTATATATTTTCCCATGAAATTATTCGAAAGATAATCAACATAAATTGCTTGTGAATAATTTTTCATGAATATTTTCCTATGCCTCAGAACATTCACACAAAATGGATATATTGAACATAATTTCCCTTTAAGTACCAAATGTTCACTAAAATATTTTAGATCTGCAATTTAAATGCTCGAAGGAAGCAATACGCGTTCTAAAATTCGGATCCTCTACTCCTATGCTCATTCATTCTTTTAAAGGTACATAACTTTCACTAAAATTTTGTAACGGAATCTCATACTCTGAAGATTTTGTTTAACTAACCTCTATTCACATCCAAGTTTGAGTTGAATATAACGCCTCAGAGCAAAATTATGTATGATTTGTAGACGTTTATTTCATAGTAAATATTCTCTCTCGGATCCAGAAAACAAAAATTAATGAAATTTCGGTATATCCAGTCGCAGATATATGGAATCGCCACAATTTTAGTACAAGAATTACTTTTTAAGAAGACTTTATGAAATCACTTAACAGATGAAGGGGGTTATCTTGCGAGCAGCGAGCTGCTCGTGACGGTAAGAGATCCACAAAAAGAGAACGAAACACATTTTGGAATTCGATGAAGAATTCTCTTTATCGTGCCAAAGCCAAGCACCGCTACGCAGGGATCTCACTTCGTACTTGGACTCAATCATCAATTCGGATCATGTACAGACTCGTAGTTCGGAAAATCGCCGATATCTGGCGCAGCCGTACGTACCCTTGATGGATGAATGGCTTAAGCATGGGTGAAACTGATATCAAAGTAATTCGTGAAACAACCTTGTCATGCAACGGGGACCGTATATCGCAATTTTGTATTGCCTTTTATGGTACTTCGTCTCTGTAGAAAAGTCTTAATCCTTTAAATCAAGAGATTATCGCACGTAAGGGTATCAGATGAATAACTAAATTGAAAATGTTTCAATATCGCCTATTAAACTTAAGGATTTTTGAATTAATTAGATTAGATTAAAATTTAAGGATTTTTCCACCAACATCAAGGTTCAGCAAATCAATTGAACCTTTTCCGTTATTACACCTCCCTTCACGTTGTATGAGCCTTCGGATAGGATGAATCCATATTTAACGTTTGAGAGGTATATTATTAGAATATTGGTATAGTATTCAATACTAAATTTACCAAACTGAAAGTAATTTCAAGTTAAACTGTAGTCTCAACATTCCGCTACTGTTGTCCGTACAATGATCAGGAATAATTTGCGTATACTTGATTCCGATATAGCATGGTTTAGTTTTGAAAACAGGAGAACTAAACGTACTTCCTTGGTACCTTTTTATTCATTAATTTCGAATGATGGATTGAATATACGTATCCTGAACACGTTTATTTTCGGAAAGTTTGCGCGAGTGTCAATAAATCGGCCTGTAATAAATATATTTATGATATCAACGGTTTCATTAATCTGTCATTTACGCATCTGCCGATCCATTGGCAATCGTATGCTCATAAGTTTACGTTAATACATATCCTTTCTAAAATGAGTATTATTGAATTTATTTCAAATCATCCTAAACACGTTAAAACTATGTCAGCTGGAAATGAGTTCTATGAAGGGCAGTAGAGGATTGCCAAATAAGGGGTTGCACAGTGGGGGCTCCGTGGGCCCTGGGATTTATTCGGCACCCGAAAAGACCTCTGAGGATCTTTAAAAAAATCTCACATGATAATTAACCGTGGCTGATAATGAAAGATCTGGTTCTTTCCCGGCGAATAAAATGAAGAAAGTATCTCGGGATACAATCCGGGTTGTCTGGTGGATTGTCTCCAACGTTTCGGACAACCCGGCTTGTATCCCGAGAAAACTTTCTTCATGGTTGATAATGTTTATAATTTTTACTCCACAACCAATTATTTTTCATGCGTGGATCATATCTTTATTCAAGGGTATATTTTCGCAATTAGTTTTAGGGTTATATTTTGTAATTACCACGTTTTACAAATTATATAATTTGTTGGCGACTTATAAAAAATATTATAAGGAAAAAATGTGAAATAATAATGGCAATACATTACAAAAAATTGCAATACTAAGCATCGAAATTCATTTTCTAGCATGAATAATTCCTTTTTTCATTGCTTTTCACAAAAAAATCCTGAAAACTGACTTTCATACACGAGGTAATATTTTCATATAGATGCATAATTTCGTTTAAATGTCAAGCATACGTGATATTTCTCTCGATAAGGAGCGTAGGTGTTGAACTTTTGATGGAAATTAGTGCATAAAAATCCATTATTCCTCCTATTTTGTGCTAAGCTCAAACGTGCATCAAAACGCACAAAAATTCGCCACTAATGTCACCTGAAAACTGTCAAACACGTACGTATTGGAAAGGTCAGCCGAAAATTGTACATAAAGAAAATGACGCGCTTCGAAATGAAAGGATTGTCGCGATGTTTTCGAATAAATACCCGGCCGCCCTTTTAGGCCAAATCCCGCGGAGGAACTAGAGAGGGCATACTCCTCTCTTTTCCCTTACGTTTCAGATGTTAGAGTGGATTTCAGAAACGAATCCTATCGAGTTGGAGAAAAGAGAGCCTTGGAAACTCGCGGGAAGCCATAATCTCGAGTACTTTTTTATTAATACCACGCAGGTATCCCGCTCTCACGGCAAACGCCCAAGACCTCTGACCCAATTACTTTGGAGGATCGGACTGCATTTACATCTCTCATTAGGTTGACATTCGAAACTTGTGTGTGAGAACGCTCGCTGCTTATGAAATTTTCCTCCGCAGCATCTTTCGCTTCACGCGGATTTCTCTCTCCCCCTAAGAGTGGAATATCCGAAGACTTTTCTCAATTGCCTGAATACGATTTATACCGTAGGAGATGGCCGTGGGAGATGTGTCTTCTCGAGTGCAGCTTATAAACTCCGAGAAAAAGAATGAACGACCGAGCAGCGTTTCGGGTGCTCAATGATTCATTCCCTAAGCATCTGAAATCAATGAAACCAAGATTTCACCGCTGAATTTATGACGCTATAAATTCACGCTAGTGCGGTTCCTACTGAATATTAAGGCAATTTAAACAGTATTTGGCTTATACGCAGGAGGTGTTTTATTTTAATTTAAAGCTTTTTAAACATTGATACCTTTGTATACACGCCTCCTAAATAGAATTAACTGATAAAGGCCCACTCAATGTTAAACTCTATTTAAACAGAAATTTAAGCTGAGACTAGATAATAAGATATAAATAATTTGGATGTTTCCTTACTTTTTCTCTTTAACGAAGAATCTAATAAAAAAAAGTCATATTTATCAGAATTCCACGAATTTGCGAGAAAAATCCTTAGCGAAAAGTAAAAATCTTAAGTAAGGCGTTCTTAAATAAACCGGAAGCGTCTCTTAGCTAGATATAGAGTATTTTAATGTTGGGTTAAGTCATACATTTTCTGTGACGGATTAGTTTTAATAAATAATGATCCACTTGACGTAAAAGAATCGTTCTCTTAATGACCCATTCTTATGCCCAGGAAACTATAGCGTGATTAGGCACGATAACGCTAGACGCTACACTAGGATGATTTCCGAAGGTGAACGTACGTGAAGAAAGTCTATCGAGACCGGTATTCGAACTCGGATCTTCATTTTTTCTGGCCGGCTGCTCTAACCGGTTGAGCTAACTTGCAGGTCAGACATGTCTTACCGCAACATTTCGTCCCTTAAGCGAAGTTACATTACACTGCAGATTTTTTTTTTAATTTACTTAGAGGCAATGACAAAGTACAGATAGAAAAATAATTTCATTCGAAGTAAAAATCATTACTTTGAGTAATTTAAAGAACTGCTTTGGTATGATAGATGAATGAGATGAGGAATTCAAGGTTAAGTTTGGGATTATTAAATAATAACTTTTCATTGAAATATACGAAAAGGTATATGTTCTATCGATAGGAACTCGCAAATTAAGGAGCCCTTATAAAATTTTAAAAAATTAGGTTTCTTAGCGGCAGAAGTAATTACTTCGTCTTCAGTATCATTTTTCACCAATCCGAAGTCGTTTTCAAGTCATTGTTCCCCACCAGTCACTTAATACAATTATTTATTCCCAATTTAACACTTGTTATTTCCTGAATTTCATTATTCAACCTAGGAGTTGATCGGCAATTCCTTTTTCCTGCCATTTATTCTCATACTCGTTACAGGAGAAACTGATCATTGACCAATGAGCCTGATTTAATTTTCTATTCTTTTTATTGGTATATTGTTGGAAATATTTTCCTCTTCATTAGGTTTTCGAACGATTCATTCATTAGTTCCATGGTCAGCCCATCTTGATAGTTTAAGAAACGGAAAATACGACAAACTTCCAGAACTACAAGCATGTCTCATATAATTTTTCTTTTGGGACACCTTTCTCAAATAAAGACTCCATTCTCTCATAAGGTAGATGAAATCATTCACTGCGGTAGTTGCTTTGGCCTGCTGTTTAGAACGTAGCATCGCATAATTTCCTTCAGTCTCTTCCCATCCCTTCAGACGTCTTCCCGTAAAAAGCAGACTCGAGTTGGCATGTGAAAAATGAAAGCAAAATTTGGTTTCCTTGCCGTTCTGGTGGCGTTTATTAAGCGTGTTTTGGTAGAGACATACATTTCAAGCTCCAAAATTCGGAAGCATACCGTTTTTAATATTCGCCCATTAAAACCTACGGAAAAGAAAACGTGGTGGGCACAGCTATCCTTCAGAACTCAGCCTGAGCTGTGCACACGCTTGTGTAGATGGTGCTGTTGACCTCCTGTAGAGATCACTTCCGTAACGATAGGGAGTTATGTGTTGCAAGGTAGGATCCACTTCCCTAATTGACGAAAGTTCTGCGTTCCTATGAGGCACACAGCATTCCGAACAAGCAGGGAACACTTCCAGGCATTTTCAAAAATTTGAAGCTAAAATCATGTAGATGCTTATCAATAACAATGCCAGTCATATCGTAATTACTAAATTATACCTTGAGTATTGAAAGTATCCCCTTCCGCGCGCCATTGGAGGCTTGCAGGATTTAAATATAAATGCAAAGATTGAAATTACCGTAATCTGCTTTAGATGTTTTAGTGGTTACATCAAATTTTCAGTGGGACATTTTCTGAGAAAAAGTGAGTTATATCGTATTTCTGTTTAAATTGAAATTCCTTAGGCATACTAAAAACCTCCAAAAATAATATATGTTAAGGAGGTAACGCATACTTTGGCTCGAACGGCAAGGATTCCAATGGCTGAAACACCACTATGAATTAAATTAAACCGTTATTCCAATTGTTTGTTGCATCACCACCCACATTTTGTATACCGTTTAGAATCCTTTGCCCTTTGAATAATGGAATGGGAGTAAATAGTTTCTGCTCAAGGCATTGTTACCACAGGGGAAGCTGTTTCTGTCAGGGCTTTCAATACCCTAGACGGAAAACACTCCTATCATTTCAGGGGAGTCATCCCTACCTGGGACTTCATCACTGCCTTCTAAACCTGGCTAAAGTCATGAAATAAAGCGCCGCGTTTCCACGCTGACGTTTTTATCCAGGAGACGTCCACCATTAAAATTCGCTTGCCGTAGATCAAGAGCGCCACATTTTAGCATGTTTGCCCCCTCTTTCTCTCCCGCAACATCTGCCTTACCTCCTTCCGGTCCAGGAGGAAACTGATGCATCCATTACTTTCCCAAACACCACGGCGACGGGGGAAAATAAGAGCGCGGTGGATGCCGAAGGAAAAGGTTGCAAAAAGGAGAGCAATCTCCTTAACATTTCTTTCGGGGATTGCATTTTCCCCATCTAAAGAGACGTGTGCAGAAGGTATGGATTATTTATCCGGAGCGGAGCTGAACGATTAACAATCGGAAAGCAATTTCCCGTAAATGAGCGCGATTTCCACCTTAAGTGATTGGTGCCGAAGGGGATTGAATTGTCGTTTCCACTGTCTGAATCGAGCGTTTTCGGTTCAACCAAAGACAAACGGAATTTTGGAAGGTTCATGAATGTCTTACTCTGACGCGAACATATACAAGTCTTCCTCATACCATAACGTGATGAATGAAATATCTTTCTTGTTTTCGGTACAGGATGGAGGAAATGCATCTTTCGTATGAATTTGTTTCAGCCTTGTTCATGGATGTGATGGTACGAAAGCTTCTGAATGGTGCAGAATAACGGCACTCGTTTCTGTGAACGTTTGTTACATGCTATGAAAAGTTTTAATTACAAACCGCCATTAATTAGAAACAATTTATGTGCATATACTTCATTATAAGAGAATAATTCACAGAGATAATTTAATTTGTCACTTCGATTATATTAATTATTGAAGTAGGAAAGGTCAAGCGTTCGCCCATGCTTTGTGTTCATAGTTTCTACATCAAATATATAGGCATTATTATGACGCTCTATGAAATTATGTCAGGATTTTCAAAGTAAAGAAGATTAAATTTTAGGCAATAAACTCAATAAATTTGTTCATTTGGAGATGATACGTTCTCAGAAACCGTTATGGACGTTTCTCGTCCACCCCCTTTTGTAGGCCGATCATACGAAGACAAATTTGAGATAAAGATGCTAGAATTACTCGTTCTAAAGTTTCAATTTTGAGAAAATGCGTAACTGATTATCTGTGGTGCATGTTCCCAATATCGTACGCCGTATTGCTGCTCTTATGCTACACATGTAAGTGTCGATGAAGTAGATAATCTGGATTGAAAATACAAATTTCAAATCGCAATGAAAAAATACTACACTTATCTCTTTCTATATATGTCTAAATTAATATGTCTAAATCTAAATAATGTCTAAGTTTATATCTATTAAGTGGAATTTATCAATGATGGCATAACTTACTTTGGTATTGAGTCGATCTTGTCGTTTACATATTACTTTGTGTTACTTTCTTCAGTTAACAAGTTTAAGTAGAGGGCTGTCATTAAAAATGTTTATTCAGTTAATCTATGGAATTTACGTGGAAGAAATACCAAACTCGATTGTTGTTTCAATTGAGCTCTTGATTTGAAAATTTCAACTTTCAGTTTTACAAATCTTACGTTACAACTTTAATCCTTAAATCTCAGGTGCGTAAGTATCGGCTTCCCCTTTGCACATCTCACGTTAAAACTTGAATCCCAAAATTTCAGGTGCATAATTATGGGTACCTTTATCTACACTTCCTTTGTTTCGAGGTTATTGTTGTCCTATTTCGATAACGTCATGAGACTAAACATTAGGTGAACCTCAGATGGAAAATGCTGGAATGTGTAAACCCATACTGAAAATAAGCTAATCCAATCTAATGGAAGGAAACAGCTTGAAGCAAAGACAATATTCACGCGTCGGATATTCCATCCGCTACTCCCACGGATGCTGAGGGAGTTACTGATGAATAATAAATCCGTCGCCGCACCGAGAGATTAACGTAAATGAAGTAAAGGGAGGCGATGTAACAAAAATAGGAAAATACGTTCCCTCCTCATTTCTGTTTTTCTCATCTTTAGGTGCCTCGAAGATGCGGCCTCAGAAACGTGATTCTCTTAGAGCTTAATACTGTGCTCCTGAGTTCGTGAGTGGAATTGAACCGAAAGGAAAATAGAAATGTACGAAAATCCGAAAGTATGATTAAAGGGATAAGGTAAAGAGTATGATCTAGGAAAGGATTTGATAGTTAATTATTGTTATAGTAAACTATTCATCATCAGAGTCGAATAACTATAAGTGAGCTTACCATCTCCTAAGCAAGTTAAACATTTACTCAGCAAACTAATCAGATACTAAGCGCATTCGGACTACCGGATAGCCAAGTGGGTAACGCGTTCGACTTCAGTGAAAGTGGTCACGAGTTCAATTCCCGATGAGAGAGTACGTGCTAAATAAGCTCAGCTTTTGAAGCACTTTAACCGTAGTACCACTAATCGTATTCATCATATACTGAGCACATTCATCGTAAAATATGCGTGATACAGTATATTTTGTAAGTTGTGGTATGTCTATTTTATCATACGAATGTTTTTTTCACTTCATAAAAGTAGAGTACTTTATATTTCCAAACTCAGATATGATTGTAGAGAACTGTAAAGTGTTAAGATTCAACCCAGCATGGAATAGAATTTTGATAACCTCAAAACTAAATGTACTCTTTAGAAGGTTAAGATGAGATGATGCTTTTATGATATTCATCTACATCATGTTTTTCCAGCTTAGATTCAGCAAGTAAATACTTAGCCTGAAGGGAAATTTAAGCCAACCCTCCAATATGATCCAAATATATAAATCGATTTAAATCTCACAATCCTGTATCCGCAGATAAAACAGGACCGGGAAAATGAGTTAAATCTTTATAGAGATAATAATTTGTTTTAAAAACTGTTATCGAATGTAGTTAAAACTATATTTTTATGCATTTGTTTACTCATATTAGCGGTAAATGTTTAGTTTGTAAACGTGTACTTATGAGAAATTTCTTTTGCTTGTCGCACAGAGTAAATAGCCTTACTGTAAGCAAAGAAGAATCTACGAAACACGAAAAGCTGCTTTTTATGATTGTCTATTTTCCTCCTTTGCATAAGTTTAGAACTTTTTCATTCGTTCTTCTTTGTAATCTTTACTTTCATTTACCATGCTTTTTCCTTTGCTTGCTTTTCCTGGTAAACAAAGTTTTCCGTTTTAGGGGAGTTCTATCAAAAATTAATTTGGCTACAATAGTATGAAACTGTATAACTTTTTAAATTTTCAAATATTTCACTACCTTCACTACATTGATATTGACAGAGAAACGCCTTTAATTATAGGCCTAAGCTTCAATTTAACACACTTAGTCAGCTTTTGACAATTCTTGGACCATCACCTGTCAGCACAATCTTCATTTAAAACATTCCACAGGAAAGATGTTATACAATTCTGTTGATACATTCAAAAACTCATTATAAAACATCTTACAGTGCATCATAGGTGGCTGACTTAATTTGATTCACAACACGTCACTACATTGGTGCATTATGTAACTGCAATAATCGTTGTGCATCTATGGATTAATACACTACATAATTACAATAATCAACACTTTTCAATCACTTTTAAAGCCATCTAGGGTATTTATTTTGCTCATTATCTAGAATGGTGCAGAATAGAATATATGCAGAATTAAGTACTTGAAGGTTATAGTTAAAATACTTAAATACTTTAAGGTTATTTATGCATTTGAGCTGATTGTAATGGGCTCCATTTGGTGGCACTGAATAACGCAAAAACGCAATTTGTTAGAGATTCTTTAATCTTCACTAAAGACTACGGTAAAACTGAATTGCAAAAAGTGAATCTTTTTCTGTGAATTGTGGCTTAAAGATTTAAATTTCTTAGCAGCGTGATCAATAATACTGGTCTTATTTGTGTCTTTCAGGTTTATCGATAATTTACGGATTAATTTTATGCGGAGTTCACCCTTGTATTGAACCATTTTCGAAAGCATCATTCTTTACGGTGTAGAGAACCGGATAAAAGTCGAAGGAAACTCAGAAATAGGAAGGAAAGGAATTGCTCACTAGAGACGAGAAATCTTGAAGAGGAAAGGACGTAGTGGAAATAGGAGCAGAAATCCTAGGATATATAAGACGGACGGTGGACTAAGTCCGTAGCGACTCTATGCGGCAACTACACTGCAAAGTACGTCATTAGCCGCTTACGATTCTTGGTGCCTCGGACCGCTTGGATAGCGGGCGGTCTAATCTTTGTGAGAGCAGGAGGAAAGACGAATGGTCCCTCGGGTAATGGGGGATGCTGGGAAAAAGCATTGGAATGGAGTAGGAGACCTAAAGAGACGTTGGAACAGGGAGAAAGCGGCTCAGGGAAGAGAAGAGGTCGTAAGGAAAAGGAGAAAACCAAAGATGAGGGGATGGATTAGGGGACGTGCGATTTTCGGAGGCTTCGGGAGTAATTTGCAAAATGGAAAAAGGGTCTCTCTGGGCTGTATCCTCTTGTCTGTCACTCATTAGCCGAGTTCAAAGCTGGACGGTTGTAAATGCCATTTAAACAAGTGATCCTGACCAGAGGTAATCCGACGGATTTTCTCTGAGGGTAAGCTGTATCGAAATACCCTTGTCGACCTAAGCGTGAAGTACTTTAGGAGGGTTCATTATAGGAAATGCTTGACAATACACGCATTGTAATTGGATCTATTAATTCATCCCATGAACGTTATGAAAACCCGTAAAGTACCTAATTTACACCTGTAAACGGCTTAGGGAATGTTTGATTTCATACTATGAACTTGTCATTAGCGTATTTATGATGCGGCGCTCAACTCAAATTCACCGTCGATGCTATAATAATATCTTTCTACATATTTTGAAGCTTCCGTGTTTCGACGGCGACTATGGAACTAAAGCTCCTACCAACGGTTATTAGTTAATTAACGGTAATTTATTAGCGATGAAATAATAACACAAAACTAATTTGGATTGTATGGATCTATATAAACTGCAAAATGTTTCCGCTCCAATTTGCATAATTAATATTGTGAAGAAAATGTTTCCATAACGCGATTTTAATGAAAAATATTAGACTTATTTATAAAATTAACATCATAAGTTAGGGTAAATTTTAGTGAGGAGCTTCAAAGTTATGGTGATGATGATACTTCTTCCTTCTTCTTAGAATTCAATCTAAACGTATATCATAACGTGAATGTAGTTAAGTCAGTGGTGGAAATTTGTTCTAGAGCTCAAAAGAGACCCGTTTTATTTGATTAATAAAAATACATCGATTTCCATGAATTACTTATTGATATTATCAATGTATAACGTGTCATTCAAAGAGGACTTAGGATGGTTAATTTATTTTATTTTTCTCTATCTAAATAATAGTATTTATAACTAAAAGTTATAAATACTATTATTTAGAATTGCTGTTTACCAACTGAACAACGAATGCAAGTAATTAAAAAATTATTTCTTAATTTTCACCCGAAGTAATTAAATACATATTTCTTAATTTTCACTCGATGGTATCGTGGGATGGATTGCAATGAAATTAAATAATTGCGTTCTAATCTGGGTTAATATTAAAAAAACCGCTATAAATATCGCTGCAATACTTATCAATTTTACCGATCAGAAGCTGGAAGATTAATCAATGGCTCTGAGCTTTCACTTCGATCACCTCGTAGCAAAGGAGAATCCGTTTTAGGGGAGACATACAAATGTGCATGGAGAAGTTGAGTCCTTTCAGTGGGAAAGAAAGAATGAAGAAACAAAGGTTGAGAGTAGAAAGGGAGCAAAGGACTGCGACGAATCCGTGGGAAAGGGCGACTGGAGAGATTGGGAGGTATAAGATGGGGCAGCATTACAGGTGGACATAAGGCGATTGGAGGAGCACAGTTGGGACGTATGAATAAAGATGATTAGAGTGGAAGAAGGGTGAATGTAAGAGAGGGAATAGGTAGGGAGCGAAGTAGGATTTATGGCTAAGGATTGGGAGTGGAATTGATGGGCGAGTAGGGAAATAGCGAGTTCCTCCAAGTATAGGGAATTCGCCGAATGGAGTAACATTTTCACTTGAAGCAAAAAAGCGTGGAGTTTGAGATCCTACCGGGCATACTGAAACTGATTATTTTCACCCATAGTTGATTTTTTTTATTAGACAAGAAGTGAGTAATGCATCTCATTTGCCAATTATGTAATAGCCTTATATTCCACTCAGAGTGAATGAATTTCGGCTAACAAGTAGGTATCTCCGTTGGCACACTTTTCGACTATTGAAAGTTTATTTGCTGTTACTGAAACTAGACCGACGTATACATTGATGGATGGTTGCACGCATGCTTGTACCACTAGATCAAAAACTATTAAAGCTTTTCATACGCTGACTATTCTTGCTTGGTGGTTAAAGTAATTATAAATATTTTGACAATCTATACATTAGTTAAACATTTGTATCACATGGAAAAACAATTTTTTGCAAATATAGATTTCGGTAAACGAATGTGACGCTGATATTGCTTAATTAATTGGCTTAATTGGCTCACGTGCCACTCTATTTTTTATGATAAATATTTTAATATGAGTCTAGTTTCATAAGCTCAAAAATCTTTTTGTCGATTTTCCACGAATAACGTAAACTGCCTTGCATGTATTCTCCTCAGTACGATTTTCATTATCATTTAAATTCAAAGATTTTTTTGTTTCGGATATTTTTGTAATGCAGATNTTTTTAAACCAAGTATATTTCCCATTCGATCTTACGCTTATGTTCACTTACTATCCGATACTTTATCATTCCAATCCTGGGGAGTCAAAGGATAAATTCTACAGCCATCTTCGATCAGCGCTCTGTCCTCTTTGCAAGAAATATACTTCAAACAGTCACCCATGTTTACTATTTTCCGATACCGTGCTATTGCCCCGCTCTCGTCGTGCTCTTACTAGAATTTTCATTATCATTTAAATTCAAAGATTTTTTTGTTTCGGATATATTTTTAATGCAGATAATAATTACTTTTACTTATTTATTATAAAGTATTTATTGCATTTTAATTCAGAAATGTTTTTTGTTAGTTCGATAAATTGACCTCTGCAAAAATGATAAATTGACATCCGTAAACAAAGCAGAATGGATAATGATAAAGAAACATCTCAAATGTTTCATAAATAAACTAGCATGGACATTTTCTAACATTCCGATGAAACATTAAAACATAAACCCTTTAAAACATGTGCCAATAAAATTCACTTCTTGATAGGTAAATTAAAAATCAATATATCAAGGGTTTATGTGTGCTTATGTTTTGCTTAGTTATTTCCGTGGATCAGTTCATGTGTTTGTAAATGTATTGATTAGATGTAGCTGACCAGTCTCACAGGTATCTAATGTGTTTTAAATATTTATCAATAGTAGTGATGCTTATTTATGATATAATATCGATAATATTTTTGTATTTCGTATGTTATTGAACTATAAATCTACAGGTATACCTATATAGAATATATACGGCGGGGTATTATATTGTATACTTAAAATTTACTTCAACTGATATTTATTTCAGGACCCAATATTATAAAGATGTCATAGAGTTAAAGAGAAGATTGTAGTTAATGCCCACGCTAATCCATTAAAGATGCCATAGCATTCACTTTAACTTTATCGAATCATTATAACACCGATACCTAAAGTGAACAACAGTTAAAGTCCATTAAGTATACATTGAATAAATAGAATAAATATTCAGAATAAATCATGCTGCACTCGAAAACATCGTACTANATTTATGAAATAATATCGATAATGTATTTGTATTTCGTATGTTATTGAACTATAAATCTACAGGTATACCTATATAGAATATATACGGCCGGGTATTATATTGTATACTTAAAATTTGCTTCAACTGATATTTATTTCAGGGCCCAATATTATAAAGATGTCATAGAGTTAAAGAGAAGATTGTAGTTAATGCCCACGCTAATCCATTAAAGATGCCATAGCATTCACTTTAACTTTATCGAATCATTATAACACCGATACCTAAAGTGAACAACAGTTAAAGTCCATTAAGTATACATTGAATAAATAGAATAAATATTCAGAATAAATCATGCTGCACTCGAAAACATCGTACTAGAGAACTTCTTGTAGCTCTACTAATCATTTTCGATGTACCTTTAGTCCCGTTATTCACTTAGGGATTTGGTTTGCTCAATGACCAATACCCTTCTGTACTTCGCAAACACGAACAGGTTGAAGAAAACAAAACGCATCGTAGATCTCAGCCAGTTTTTTCAACCGATCCGGAGCGACCGAAAGTGTGTTGGATACACATCGACTCAGCCACGATGGAGTAGACTGAAAAAAGACAATCTTGCGGAGAGTTAACAAATGCCAAACAAGCCCAATAGGAAACCGTAGTCCTCCTTATCGACGTTAGAGAGAAGAGCAAAAAATTGCTTCGACTCCCCGCAAACCATTCCTTCACTTCTGCTTTGGTTAGAATTTTCTCTCCCTTCGACTTAAACCACCAAACTACCCCAATTCCCATTCTAAATCCTATTTTCGCAACTTCTCTGTCTCGCCCGGTGGACGTTTTTTTTCGGAACCTTTATCTTGGAAATCTTTTACCGTCCTCCTTAGACTTAGGGCTAACAAGATTGTAAGATTGTACAAACAATGGATAGTTAATCTTTTCTGCATTCTAAAATCACCGTTGGCGAACAATGTTTCAAGTAATGAATAATTTTCATTAATTTTTATTCTTGTGTATTATTACAAAATTAAGGCATAACGATTCACCGTATCTCATATAAGTTATCATAAGTGATAAAAATGTTGGTTTCAGTGTATTTTGATCATTAATTAAATAGAAAAACAAATTAAAATGACTATTATGATAAAAGTATTCTATAGTTACTCGTTTATGTTTTATATACATAAAAATAAGGATAAAAATGCGCATTGTCATTATTACGGCTTCGAAATTTGGACGGAAATGTTTGTTCTACCAACAACATCAGAGGTTGACAATCTGGATATTTCAGCTGCTCATAATTAGCTTTATTTCCTGGTCTTAACGCAAGACATTACCAAGAATTACCTCTGTTGCACCTCTCTTCTACGATTCTTCCCAATTTATTTTGGAAAGTATAGTACTTACAGACCGTCTTAACAGTAGATCGTTCTAAATTGTAAGTGTATCGCCGTTTACCACCTATGGATGCTCATTCCCAAGTAAATACTATAAGTAAACTGTTTGCATCCAACCTCTGTATCTCGGGGAATAAAATTAAAGTCTTTGATTAAAAGTTTATTTAAATGTACCTATTTATTACCTCACCCTACATACTTCTTCCCTTTATTTTCAATCTTATTTTTCCTTAATATAATAATATTAAATTCCTCTTTATTGTTTCATTTTTTACTCCTGTAGATTGAATCTGTACTGTCCCTGTGCACTTTTCAGATCTATCTTATAAAGCTCCTTACTTAAATTTAGTTAAAATATACTCGGGTCCAGTGGGTTTTTCACTCGGTATTGAGAGCAACATCCAGCTTTGGTGTATATTTTCCTAAGTGCGGAGGGTCTTAAGTTTAGTTTTAAGTTTTTAAGCCCCCAACGTAGCTACCTTCTGTGCATTTCTGCAATTGGAGCGGATTTTGCACATGGAAATCTGCACACGAAAGTCTCAACATTCAGCAATTTGACAAAATGGCTTACAGGTAGATTTCTATGGACGTCAAATACTCGGAGTCGGACTACTTGGAATCCATGCACGTCGCTCCACGACTATCCAACAACTCGTTAATGAGTTACAACTTATTATTGAGTAGATCAGTCAGTTCGACTTTTTCTCCTTCACCAGATCGGGCAAATATCATTTTCATTTAGCGGAAGAAATCATCATACAGCTGGTATGGTAGACTCGTAAAATGTCGAGAGTTCTATATCAATGCTAGGTGTGCAAAGTTTTAGCAGTTAAAAACAATCTAAAGCTGGTTCTACGCATGCCTAAGGCTGGTTCTACGCATGCATACTAGTATGTAAGTAGGAATGTAGGAAGTCGGAAATATCGATGCGTTCATGAATGCTCACTTATTCTGTCTGCGTAATCTTTTGTCATTTAATCTTGTTATAACTTCGAAAATAATTCTTAATGGAGATGTTTCAAAAGGATTGGCAGTTTTCTCCTTCCTGCGCTTTATTTTAATCTAAGAAGTGTAAACAAAATATTAACGAAGACACATATATAACTGTTTTGAACTGACTGTATCGTTACTTTTCTTCTATTGAATTTTTGTCTCTAAATATTTATAATTTTAGAGGTTTCATAATTTTCTTTCCATTAGTTATTACGGCCCACCTCACTCACATATTACCCGCACTGCTATACAGTGAACGTAATAAACTTGTTTCTTCTTCATCTCAGCCTTTTCTCAGCCGTAACCTAACATTTATTTTATATCTCATCCCTTCCGAAGACGTTGCCATAGACCTCGCCTTTTTTTAAACCAAGTATATTTCCCATTCGATCTTACGCTTATGTTCACTTACTATCCGATACTTTATCATTCCAATCCTGGGGAGTCAAAGGATAAATTCTACAGCCATCTTCGATCAGCGCTCTGTCCTCTTTGCAAGAAAGATATTTCAAACAGTCACCCATGTTTACTATTTTCCGATACCGTGCTATTGCCCCGCACTAGTCGTGCTACTACTAGAAAATTCTTGTTTCCTCATATGTTTTGCGCGGAGAAAAAGTATACGTAAGCGACGTATGCCTAACACACCGTATTTCTTAGAGAAATGCAATATTCATTCACTGGAATAATCGCATATTGCGATGAAGCACGTTGTCGTGACAAAGGCAAAGAAAATCCGAAATACTCATGTCAGGTTGTCGTATTCTTTGATAAAAGATTTTCAAAGAGATCTTTGTGATATTGTAGCCGAGATGGGTTATTTCAGGATAGTATAAGGCACAAAATCAGATAATTAATTGGAAATTATGGTGTTCTCATACCTCCTGCCATACGCCATTAGGCGGGTCACATGTTACTGATTATTATCTAAACAAGAAAACTCCAAAACCGTAAGTTCACCAAGGTAAGAAACAGAAACTGAGTCTGACACAGCTACTGAGGATGGAACCTTTGTTTCCTAAATACGTATTTAGTGTCTTCTAAATACCGGTGCTTCCCCTGCAACGTTGGAGTCAGAATAGGCAGCAGTGGAACCACCCCGAGGTAAATCCAAGTTTCTGTTTCTTACCTTACCTATTGGAGTTCTCTTGTTTAGATAATTTACTAACAGCCGTGTTTCCTTTCTTACCGAGGTTACTGATTGAAATGTGAATATATTAACCTTGTATTACATAATTAACCCGTGTGGAGATATAGTAATGATGGGTGATCTATTAACCTATAACCTCAAGCTGTATTCTCCATTTACTTGCCCAATACATCTATGTATTTGCATAAAAGTAAGCTATATATGGTTAAGGAACTAAGAATGCAGGTAGAAAATTAAGGCAGGGATTTAAAAGGATATATGACGAGGTGCTATTCATAGATTAGCTCTACCGAGTTTGATAAACGGTATAGTTATATAAGACAACCTAATTGAATTATATAAAACTACTAAAACAGCATGTTCTAATCTTTTAATGCCAAATTACTGAATGATATTTGGTAGAATGTCGGTCAATTGCCATGCCATTTACACATGGGTTTTCAAATTTACGCTCCCAGAAAACATTTATAAGTAAAACCAGCTCCTAAAATTATGTGTAACAATTTTATGGTGCAGTAATTTCAGAAAAGTCATATTTGTGGGATAAGGAAGGATGTTTAACTTAACGAGAGGGTGCGTGCGTCATATAACTCAAGGATAAACGAAAGTGAAAAATAGTCATGTGACTGAGACTTGAATCCAGGTGTCTCACTTGCCGGCAGGTATACTAGTATAGCTCTAATAATTTTATTCTTGACAAATCTATTTGATTTCCTTAGAAAAGGGATTTAGGTAAAATGTTTGCGCAAAGATGTGCACCAGTGGATAATAAAAACTAACGGAGGTGAATAAGTGCAACGTACCGGATTCTAACCGAAACAAATAAATGCTAACTATCCAGAAAAATTGAGTGAGATGTTCTGCCGAGTTGCTTACTAGGAACTAAGGGCTAAATCTAAGAAAAGTATGGGTTAGTGTACCGCGAAGCTTCGCCGAAACGTAACCGTGCTGTGGTAGATGAATGTTTGGGAAGCACTGCAATAGTCAATACACACAATCGATTAGCAGGGTCTATGACGCCATTTCTGAGGTTGCCATTGTAACAACTTTTAAGAATAGCACGTTTTCGGATAGTTTTTTAAATCTCATCTAAAGAATTCCCACCGATAATATAGCGGATTTCGAGAAAACTTTCGGCAAAATTTCGCTATAGCCTACGTGAGATACTCTCCATAAAAGTTTTGATGTGCTGCCGATGAAGAGAATGGACCTTGTAATTTTCGTTGTCGCGTTGCGTGATCCGAATAAATTGCACCTCCGCCACAAAATTTCCCACCTGTCAGGACGCATTCATTCTTACAAAAGAGTCGATATTCTACGGAAGTCTAATCGAATAGGAAGAGAGAGAGCAGAAAAATTAAAATTGAGAAAGTTTGGTTTTTTGTAGCCAATATATGTAACTGGCAATTTATAATCATAATAACTTTTGTGCTCAATTGAAAATAACTGATATATCGTTATCCCCTCTCAAAAATATCCAAATGGAATTAAATCGGTGAAAATGTCCAAACTAGGCTTAGGATGAAAGTTTTATACCTTTAAATTAGAGATTAGACAGTAGAAGTCATCACAAGGTACAGCGAATCAAAGTTACTAGTTATTTGTAACATGAGCATCGGAAGCTTATTAAACTATTATCATTGCAAAAGGGATGGAAACGAGAATTATGAGTATTCAAGCTAGGATGGGGATTATTCGAATTAAATCGAGCCATGCTCCGGCTGAATTTGCTCAACAAATTCAGAGCAAGTGAATTCACGGAAGATTTTGTAGTCATTATGCGTCCACCAAGTTATATGGGTCTTATGACATTGCTTTTGTAAGCTTTAGATACTATGACGTTGACCAGACTCGATCTCTCTGATTTTTTGTGCTTGTATAATCAATATATTTCATCCTGACATACCATTAGAAACTTTTATCAAATTTATGCTGTCTATTAATTGTTAAAGGGCTAATCACTTACTCGGATTATGATCGTTTTAGACCACTGAGGCATGTGTGGGAAATACAAATTATTTTCGATTAAAATGTAAGTAAATGTCATTTATAAAGTGACGTTTTGAGCAAATATACATGTAACACATCTAAAGATGATTTGCAAAGATTTCATTTCGAAACGGGTAGAACTTTCTGAATGACTGTCATACTTCTCTCGTGTATATGGGCCGACCCTAAACTTCTTCACTGAAATATTGTATGCAATGGTCAACCTATACACGAGAGTATGCGGTAGGTTTGGGGTAGCTAACTAGCGATAATTAACGATAGCTAAACTCAATCCTAACTAATAATGTAACCTACCTTGACCCCTCCCCTCTTCTATCCTCACCTTCAAAACTCCATACACCTGAATAAATGCTATCAATTTTCTGTTTATAACTACCTTAAAATGACCGTCCGGGTCGAATTATTATTATTATTATTCTAAATATATATGTGGGAAATATAAGGCACTGTATGCTGTTGAACATATAAATATGTCAGATTGAGCATTAATTAATTAAACCAAATGCCAAAAACTTCCAGTTTTTTTTAATTTTAAGTCTTCGAATTATTATTATAATCTATGATGAATTATTTGAAACATATGTCTGATTATTATACTAGGTTCTTCAATAAGTTTTGTAGTTCGATAAGAGATTGCATTGTTAGGTTGGTTATATATTCGTCTAAAGATGGTACTACTTTTTCATGAACACGTGTGTACTTTCATGTAGATCTGTCAACTCATTTCTATATTTACAGCTGTTCAAAGTTGACGTGTCACAGTACTTTTTTTTGTAAATGGAAAAAACTGACAATCTTGCAGTGAAAAGATTCTTATTTTTGGAAGATGCAGCACCAAAACAAATTCATGAACGACCGTTGAAGTGTATAAGAACTCCTCACCTTCAACTAGAACAGTAGAAAGATGGGTTGCTGCGTTTAAACTTGGTCGTACAAGTCTTGAAGACGATCCACGTGAAGGACGGTTAAAAAGTGCATCAACACCAGAAATCGTAGCAAAAATGCAGAATATGGATTTGGATGATTATCTATTAACCGCAAGAGATTTAGTAGAAGCCTTAGGCATCTCTTAAGGCAGTGTGAGCAATATTTTGGCTGAAGTTTTGGGTTTGAGAAAACTGTGTGCGCAATGGGTGCCGCATTCGCTATCAATGGAACAAAAGCACATTCGAATGCGACTTTCTCAGCAACATTTGGAGCGTTTAAGAAAGAATTAAAAGGACTTCGTAAGTCGTTTCATCACCATGGATGAGACTTGGGTCTACCACCATGATCCTGAATCAAACCAAGAAGCTAAAGAGTGGTGTGAACTTGGTATTTCGGCTCCAAAGCGAGTTAAGGTCCAGAAATCAACCAAAAATGTGTTAGCATAATTTTTTGGGATGCAAAAGGAATTTTGTTCGTGGATTACCTCCAAACTCGTAAAACAATAAATGCCCATTATTATTGTAATCTTTTGGACCAGCTGGATATAAATATTCGTGATAAAATACCCGTTTTACAGAAGAAAAAATCATTTTTCACCACTATGGATGAGGTGGGAAAATGTGGAAAACGATTTTCATCAAATGAAGAGGTAATAGAAGCCGTGGAAGCGTATTTCGACAGTCTTCCGGATTCTCACTTCAGGGATGGAATCCATAAATTAGAAGACCACTGGAACAAGTGTATTAAAGTTCAGGGAGACTATATTGAATAATAAAATGCATTTCAAACCATTAAATCGTGTTTTTCTTATCGAACGAGAAAACTTCTTGAACAACCTGGTTGTATCTTTTCTGGTTCCAAAACCGGGACAGCCGATGGAAAACTATGGCGCTGTCATTATCAATCCATCATTTGAGCTATCACAAAATGAAATCATGACAGACTGCCATTTAAGTCGAACAAGCAACTCTCACCCTAAAAAATGCCGGACCCCGGGATAAAAGTCCCTGGATTAGGTTTCTGTTCGATGTTTAGATAGCCCACGAGTCGATTATCATTTAAGATTTACCTTACGTAATATCGACGGAATGCAATTGTACGACACCTAATTTTGACAAATCTCTTGCCAGAGATAGTTATTTCCCCGTGTTTATTTCTGGCCTGATTGTTCATACCCACATTTTCTTACCTCGAGAAATTTCGCTTGTAATAGATTTTGAGATCGACTAATGCCTATTGATTGGCCTGCTGTCTCAACGATCCATTTCAGACGTTTACGATCTTCAAATTAGTCTTTGAGGGCCATTGCATATTCTCCAAGCTATAGAGATTCTGGCATGAAAACTCTTTGTAATGTAGCTCTCCGTTCTTTGTATGAAATTCGTATCCTCTCAATATTTCCTCTTTGCGCCTTATCGCCGGCATTGCCCCATTATTGTTGATAAGAGATCACGCAATTACATCGTTAGAGGAATCGAGAGAAAAGCGTAATATATCTTCCTGACAGTATTTAAATCGGTGAAAATGTCCAAACTAGGCTTAGGATGAAAGTTTTATATCTTTACATTAGAGATTAGACATTAGAAGTAATCACAAGGTACAGCGAATCAAAGTTACTAGTTATTTGTAACATGAGCATCGGAAGCTTATTAAACTATTATCATTGCAAAAGGGATGGAAACGAGAATTATGAGTATTCAAGCTAGGATGGGGATTATTCGAATTAAATCGAGCCATGCTCCGGCTGAATTTGCTCAACAAATTCAGAGCAAGTGAATTCACGGAAGATTTTGTAGTCATTATGCGTCCACCAAGTTATATGGGTCTTATGACATTGCTTTTGTAAGCTTTAGATACTATGACGTTGACCAGACTCGATCTCTCTGATTTTTTGTGCTTGTATAATCAATATATTTCATCCTGACATACCATTAGAAACTTTTATCAAATTTATGCTGTCTATTAATTGTTAAAGGGCTAATCACTTACTCGGATTATGATCGTTTTAGACCACTGAGGCATGTGTGGGAAATACAAATTATTTTCGATTAAAATGTAAGTAAATGTCATTTATAAAGTGACGTTTTGAGCAAATATACATGTAACACATCTAAAGATGATTTGCAAAGATTTCATTTCGAAACGGGTAGAACTTTCTGAATGACTGTCATACTTCTCTCGTGTATATGGGCCGACCCTAAACTTCTTCACTGAAATATTGTATGCAATGGTCAACCTATACACGAGAGTATGCGGTAGGTTTGGAGATAGCTAACTAGCGATAATTAACGATAGCTAAACTCAATCCTAACTAATAATGTAACCTACCTTGACCCCTCCCCTCTTCTATCCTCACCTTCAAAACTCCATACACCTGAATAAATGCTAACAATTTTCTGTTTATAACTACCTTAAAATGACCAAATATACTTCAAACAGTCACCCATGTTTACTATTTTCCGATACCGTGCTATTGCCCCGCTCTCGTCGTGCTCTTACTAGAAAATTCTTGTTTCCTCATATGTTTTGCGCGGAGAAAAAGTATACATAAGCGACGTATGCCTAACACATCGTATTTCTTAGAGGAATGNGGAATAAGTGAATGAAATGCTCAGTGAAGGATAAAATTGTTTAATCTCAATCATCAGAATTTAGAAATATGCTTTAAATATTTTACGGCTCTCTTATTACCATAAGGTAATTAGTTACAAGCTCTTTTTCATTTCAATTAATCTTACATATTCCAATAAAAATACTGAGCGATAAGGTATCTTGATCCAATCAACGACTACAACGACTAGCACGATCATTATCATTAAGTTTGCAGACGTGAATAAGGCTCATTCCTTGAACTGATCACATGATTAAGCAATTCTTAATGCTCATAGCTTTAGTGAAGTTCCCAGATATCCAAGTGTATTGAGCGTCCACATTTGATGAATGCGATCCCGAGATCGACTCCCAGAGGGAGGCACGTTTGCAAAATGACCTCAACTATCGAAGCACTTTTAACCATGGACCATAAGACTTATAGTTTCCAATAGGTTTTGGCGGGAATCGATAACCCTAAAATATTACATATTAATTTATCTTGATTAGTACCCGAGAATCACATCGCTGGTATAATATTTGAGGATCCGTGTTAGTTTTTGTTGAAACCAAGATACTAGCCCCCCGCTTATAGCTCATACTTCTGATTCGAAATCTCGAACGAGTTCCGCTTCGGACGTTTTCGGCCCTCACTGGTAGCTTTAGGTTTCTGTTGAAGACTAAAATCCGCGATATCCCCATCAACCTTAGGTGACATTCCGTCAGTGAACTTCGGATTAAATCCATTACCCATCTATAGACGCTCGATTTCTCGGATTCCGTGGTTTCTGCCAGCTCACCTATCACACGCCCCGCCTAGGTAAGCGTGCCTCGATCCGATGGCTCGGGCGTCCCATTCACCGCAAGCAGCGCTCTGCATTTTCCCGCAGATGTCTTTTGCCCGTCACAGATCCCTCTCCCGGTCGCGACGTCAATGCGGTCACCTGCTACGCATCTCCGGTCTCTCCCACACGGTTTAGCTGCACAGGAGGCGATGTCCGTCGAGGACTTCGGAGTCGTAGATTGACGGGGAAACCAAACGTTTATTTGTTAAATGAGGGGTGTGATTTACCAAGGGCTTGGATTGGTGAGGCTCACTTGTTGAGGTACAGATTAACTGCTGTTCATTTCTCAGAGGAGAACTCTACCGTGGATTTGTATAGGAAGAGGAAAATGTTACTCCGAAATTAATAGAGTTAAACTCTATATGGACTATAGAGAACGGATTATATGTTAAGCTCAACCTTGAATTACAATGAGATGATCATGAGATAATACTGGTTGTATAATTCAAACCAATTCTCCGATCTTAACTGATACATCATTCTTGTCCATGCTCCATAAGTAAGTTGCCACCATGTCTCTGTATTGCTTCCGCAAGGCTATGAAAAATAGCAACTTTGTAATAAAAGCTGCGTCTTTAAGTAAATACGATGAAATATTTTAAGAAATCAGACTCGACCACAGAAAATTTGCAAGGTATTCACTTGGAGATTAGCGTTCTTTAACTAGCGTATAGGGACATCGCTCGCGGGATGTTTCCCCACATTTAGGGGCAGTTATCTCAGTAGAACCTCGTATGTACCCGTCCAAATAATGCATTTGTCGTTAATTAAAGATCTGTCTTACCGAAGAGTATTTTTTCTTGAGTAATAGCCTTATTTCTTACGATAATAGAGCAAGATGCTGTAAGAAGCGTGTTTCTTAGTGTGAGTTTTAATGATTAAATGCGAAAAGGACGTTAGATGACCAGGCAAAAACTGAATCACATAGCTAATAAATTCGTAGTATATTATTATTATTATAAAGTATACACGTTCAAAATGGACAATTGTCCGATGGCAACGTCACATATACATAAAGAAAGAAAAAAACAACTACACACATCCAATACATGCACAAAAGTCCACAGCACCCATTATGTCCAAAGATACCTAACAACTTACAATACAGGAGTTACAATAAAGAAGTTCAATGTAGAAGTCTTAAGGCAAAAGTTAAAAATGATCCTAAAATAAAAAAATAAAATATTGTACACATTCAACAAACAAATTATCGTGAAAATCGTGAAGCTATTAATATATTGGTAACATTAATGAAACTTATTTAGGGCATTTCCTTCCATTCCTCGTCGAAATTCTTTGTTTCTACTAGGAACATATTATTATGTATTCATAGATTTAGTTAAACTTAATTTTCTCCGTAACAATTTCTTTACGAAAATGTATTTTTTTAACGCGAATCTAAAACGCGCCCGATTTTCGAAAGCTCTAATAATACAAAACGGTGCGTATTATAATCGAGCGTATACGGTTATGGGTGATAATTGAAAAAAGACAATTTATCTTAAAATATAAGTAAGTAGTCCACCATAAATTCTGAATTACGCTCCGACCGAAAAAAAACCCTGTCAGTCTTACGGAATTTGGTCGTGGAAAATCAAGCCACTATTTTACGGTGGAAAAACGCTCTGCTCGGATCCAGCCACCGTACCTAGCGCACCTGAGACCTACATACACTGCACTCTCCCCATAACGCCGTCCTGGAATATTCAGCACGCAGTGCAGTGGATTGATTATTCATAAGGGGCGGTTAAAATCACTTCGCGCCGTCTGGGAATCGAAGCGGATGTACCCCTTCGATTTCTAAGTTTCAGGCCGTTTCACCTGAAGAGAAGAAGCGTGCTCTTCGGAGTTTTAAGAGCGCGTATTAATAATGTAATGTAGGTACGGCGGGGAAATAGCTGGCAGAATTTGGACGTCTCTTTTAAAGGCTTATGAATTATGCGGTCCCGCCCTAGGTTCCTCGGGTTATACTTTTTCTGTCGTTTATGGGGTATTTCTTTGCTAGGAAAAACGCTGATGAAGCCGGATGTTCGCTAACCGAGCGGAGGAATTGAGCTTCACTTTTAAGACTCTTGGGAGACCGAGTGTTTTGATGGGTTTGCGTTGTTACTATTTAAAAGGATAATATCAATTCAACGGGTGCATATGAAGGAAAATGTTCTTTTGAAGGAGCTTACAGGATTTAATTCTGACTAGCCGAGTGAAGCAGTCGAGTAAAGGTAAGCACTCCGAGCTGCCTAATAAAGAAAAGCCTTCTCTCGACCGTTTAAGCTAAAATTAATTAAAATATCATCGGGTGAACATTTACCTCGTTTCGACAAAGAACGTATGCCCATGAAGTATGTATCCCTGTAGTTTCATTGCCTATTTTCTGTTATTAAATAGACTTTTATGACTTATAGGCAAAAATTCTGATTCAAAAATTAATAAGCTGTGGCTAAATGCAGAAATTCTCCAATGTTTTTGAGTCTTAGTTAGTACAGGTATTATACTTTATACTTAAGACGGACTTAAAATAGAGTTTACTGTAGTTCTGCACTAAAAGGTTTTGTTAGGTTAGAGATAAAGTATAGTAAATCTCCTGTTTATATGATTGATTACCATGGAGATTAACGCTAATCATCTCTTTAAATCAAACGTAACATAATAATACCGGGCCCTGAAGTGAAAAATAGTTAAACCCCAAGTAAATACATACATCTTCTACTGAGCCTAAATCGGCGACGAACCCTTTGATATCATATGTCGCCTTATGTTTATGCCAGTCACTTAGATACTTTACAGCCCGAACTGGTTGAACTCAAAACCCTCCAAATTAGATAAAAAAATCCTTGGAGAGAGAATGAGGGTTACCATTCAAAATGAGGAGTGAGATAGTTTTCCATTACAGTCTCTACCAAGATAGAATACTATAAAAGAAACAATTCCACGTAATTAAGCAATAATTAAGGGAATCACACTTTTTAATTTTATTCAATGAGTATAAATCTAAAGAAATGCCATTATATCTCATTCATAACATAGTGGTTCTCATTTTATCACAATTATAGGTAAAACTGTGACAACATTTGACGAAAGCTATATCTTTATCTACTATAAATCAAAAGGAAAATAGAAAGCATTAACAACAAATATACTTTTTAGTACTGTTTAATTTGCCATTTTGCCCCTTAAAAGGATTTGAAAGCAAACAAAATTTTACCACTATTTTTTTTTGTGGTGGTACAAAAGGTTAACGTATAAGTAGCTTAACGTGCTCCAGTCTAAAATCTAATTAGTGAGGTGAATGGGGAACTGGAGCAGAACTATTATGGACACCAAGATACTGGGTAAATTATTGGCGATACGTTCTTGTATGAATCGTTCATACAGAAATTCGCGTGTGTTTTAGTAATTAATGAGAACGGATTGAAAATATTTATGGCGCAGATGTCCGTTTTCAGAGAATTGTTGCGGCATTGTTACGGTAGAACGGAATTGAAATTCAATCAGCGACACAGATTTAAAGGCAATCAAATATCCTTTTTATTCTCTCGCGCAAATTAAGATTTCAGTATAAGTGATATAGAATAAACACTTCCGCTGCTATAAAAAATAATCTAGTTATACTTGCTGGAGTGTTATTCATAAATATGGAGAAGCAAGATATTACGTAATTTTCATTATTTATCAAATTTATATCTATTCAAACATAAAATTGTTTTTTTTAAGGTTCGGTTAAAGACATTGCCGCTCCCAGCACTGCAAAAATATAATCTTCACGTAGGGATTCGTCTCGTCTTTTAACACTTACATTCTTACGTGAAATTCAGGAGTTCAAGCTGCATAAATAATTCTACCACAACTCTATGAGGGCATGCACGTGGTGACATTTCTAATCTCTTGTTTCCATTCAATAAATTGAGACAAAATTGAGCCTCTATTCACGAGCAGTAAGCTTGTAAAGTTCATTTCACATCTACTCAAATTGTGTGTAAAAGGTTTATCACGCCCAAGGCTCATTTCATTCGGGAACATTCGTAATTCAGTAATTGATGACTCCACGTTGTCTTTGAATAAGATTAGGCCGTCGTTTATTTTCCTTCATTGTGCAGCTTCGTTTTACTTCCATAGCTTTGTTTTGTTACGTGCGCTTGTTAGATAGACAAACTCAGGGTTAAAGTTGCGGGCTGCTCCGAGTAAACCTGGTTACCCTGCTTTAATTGCGAGCAGTAAATAAATTTCATAGTCGCTTTTAATATCATCCTATAACGTATTCTTAAACAGTGCTTTTGTGATTCCAATGTAAATTTTGCTATGAAAAATGCAGTTTTCTGCCTCTCACGATTGATCCATATTAGGTTAAAATATGAATTTTATTTCCTTTGCGATGTTTGACTCGGTTTTTTTTTATGATCGGAAAATGGAATGTAAAGCTCCCCTTTATCTTTGTTACCATCTGACATATAATCCGGTTCTACAATGTGTTAGTCACTAAAACTACTCGTGTGATACATGCGTAGTTCTAATTGTAAGGAAGATAAGCTTTAATATACTTTTTCGTAAGCAGAATCAGCAATCACAAATTACTAGATATGCACATTTTAAATTTCTAACATCGACGACATTGACTTCTATCGTGATTTAAGGCAGGTAAACTAAAGATACCGCGTATTTATTGATATATGGCTACCAGTGTATCACACGTGCTACCACATTGTGTGAGAGAGTAAATTATCTCGGGTCTCCTGAGAGATAACAAGCGTCACCGATTTTACTGATAAGTCCAATTAGTTTATACCCAATCAAAAATACGTAGCTTTAATCTTTTCATTTTTGATTGGTCGAGCCCAACAGTATAACATTTTTCTTGCTCCATCACCTCGGCCGTGAAGATAATTGAAAGGACTCTAGTATCGTCGCTGATAAACTATTCTTTCCCTTTTTATTCATTACGGCACCCTTCCACGAATTCGAGCTTTTTATAAACTTCTTGAAAAAAGTAGTTCGTAAAGGGGATACGTTTGTTTTCAGAAGGGGGCTAAATAGTGTGCAAGAAGGAATCACTGGATATTAGCTAAAAGTACTATATTCGCATAGACAGTCTAATAAAAATTTCAACCGCTTCAAAATATCCAGCAGATAGCTCCCTGTATTTACGTGGACAATTTTATCAAATTATATTAGCTTATGCATTATTTCCCTCTTATTTTAAATGCTCCAAAGTATTTTATGCATACATGATGGCCAATTAATGTTATTTCCTCGGATTTGCTATTAATTCTCAAAATATTAGTCAATCCGTGGAAGATTCATGCATTTTCCGCTATCGAGCAGAGCACCTCTGTATCTGTCTGCCGTAACCGGCGAGGTACTCGACACAGCCGCCAGCTTACGTTTCAATTTGCATCGTCCTAATACCACACGCGTCCCGTACCCAATAACCCATCCAGAGTCCATTTTCCACCACTTATCCCAGCGGAGAAGAAAACAAAAAATCAGAGGACGTGAACAGAAATCTTTTGTATCGAATAAAAAGTCCACGCCAAAGAGGATTTCCGAAGAGCCGTCTTTTTTTACGCTAAATTCATCGCTCAGCTAGCTGAAAGGACGACAAAAAAATTGCTAAATTTCCACTTTTCTAGCTTCGATCATCTAGCGAGGGTCGCCTCTTTTTTCTCCTGAATAGAGGCCCGATGCCACATCCCCCTTCCACTTACGCCTTTACAAAAAATCGCGATGTTTCTTTTTATCTGTTGTAGCTGTCGAAGATTTTTATCCGTTTCGCTTTTTACTTCATCCCCACAGTTCTCCAAAGCGTTCTATTCCATGTGCCCCTGAGATACACTCTAGTTTTAGCAGTTAATTTTATTTTCACGTGCATGGGTAGTTTACTAGCGGTTGCTACCCAATAAGCTTCCTATTGTCGTTAACGTTGGATGAACGGCATGAATGCTGGTTCGCATTCAATGCTACAATTACGGTATTATTCCATGGACTTGTATTCATCATGACGTTGCTCAAAGTTGTCTGAAATTATGGGGAAATGAGCGTTGGGTCGGAAATAATTTCAGGGATTGACGATTAAGAATTAGTTACCAAGGTTAAAGATTGAACGAATATTAAATCAAGCAAACCGATTAGGAAAAGTTTCACTGATTTCTGGTTCATTTCTGATTGGTTGTCATAAGGATTTTTTAAATGAAGATGGTAGGCATTTTAATATATAAAGCAGGATGTATCTAATGAAATATTTGACCTCAATTACGAAAAGTGTAACTCATACGATATTTAGAATCATGAGTTATTTTTTAGAATAATTCAGTTTTAAAATGTTTGTGATTATTCACTTTATCTCATCGAGGATTTTTTAGATTTTAATTCTAACTCGAGTTTTTATAAAAGTCGGTTGCCAGGGAGTACACATGACTGAGCACTTCACATTAGCGTCTCGTTCAGTTTAACACTCAGTTGTTTTCGTTTAACTAGGAATTAAAAGTTCTAGGGGTTAAATGACCCCTTCCCGTCCTTCTCGGTATAACATGATGCAAAAAATACCCCTGAAGTAACAGCATAGTTTTTATTTTTTCATATCGNAAAAGTATAAATAAATTTTAAAACAAATTTTAAAACAAGTTACTCAATGATTTTTGAAGGTAAACTCGAATTTGGGGTCATGACCCGCGCCGTCTTTTTAATGTTAAACACACACTCAGTCGCACAGTTTAATAATAATAATAAAAATAATAATGATGATGATGATTTTTATCCTGCTCTGGGAACTTCCCATGGGGCAGAAAAGAGTTTAAAAAATTTCTCATCAGCAATAGAAATTAATAGAAAATACAGGAGAAATAAACGTGAGTATGAAATGCAAAACAATTTTTTTAACATTTCTAGTTAAAAGATGACTAAATAATGTTTCTTTAAATACTCATACCAAGCTAGAATGTTTGATAAATTCAGGTAGATACGCCGTATTAGCAGAATTTCTCCATACTGTGTATCGAGGAGCGACTGAACAGTGAAATACCAATTTAAGGAATTATTCTAACAATAATATCAGCGGTTCTAGTTACGCCTCGTTGATGCAGATGCAGGAAGGTGCATGCAATTTGCTAAGATATAATTTTAGCTACTCTCCTCCCTTAAAAATCGACGAAAAAATCATAGGAATGTATGTCATGAAATACTTGCTAATTATTTTTCTAAAGTTAACGTTGTACATATTATGGAAGAGTTTTTAATCTAACAAGTTACACAAAATTAAGTGTCGGCCAAGTAGCTGTCGGTCGAATGGCAGGATCGAGTTTTTTAGTACTATTTATGAAAATAAATAGAAAAACACTTCTACGCTCTACTACAAAAAGTTTCTTATTACACGTACATGGTTTCAACCCGTTGAACCTGATGATGACTTTTAAAAATCTTATTATGGTATATCATTGAAGTGTTTTTCTATTTATCTTCATGACGAAAAACTACCACGAAGTCGAGGCCAAGGTACTGGATTCTATCAGTACAATTTAATCGAGGAAAGCTTGAAAGATTCCACGTTTTGTCTCTCTACTCCTTTAAATTCCTCTCGATAATGAGCTAATACATTTCTTAAGCTCGATAAACGTTCTAATCACCAATCTTCTCGTTGTAGCGTCGACGCCTGAACAGAATCATCCCTTCCAACTCCCATATCCATCCCCTTGTCTTCCATTTTCATCATCCATTCTCTCTCTTCCCATCAAAACCTCCCCGTACCCATCATCATTACTCTTTCCTCTCCCATCTGCTTTTTCCTTTTCATCTCCCACCCAATGTGCCTCCACCATTCACTCTCTTTCCATCTCTGACCTTTCTTCCATCCACGCATTTGTTCTACGCTCCAGATTTTTTAGCTTCTAAAAAACGAAGAAAAGGTCCGCCTTTCCTTTTTTGCGATTCCGTCATTTTTTCCGCGAATTTTCCTCGCTCTATTCATATTTGCCATTCTTTTCATCATCCCATCGGCTCCGTAATACGGGTTAATCACGGCTAAGTGCTCTCACACTATTGGCACAGAGAATGAAAAGGAGGCCAGGAAAAGGAGGCTGCGACAGCCAACGGTGTACATTTATGAAATGGTGGAGATATACATGTAAATAGGCGCGTACGTGCGGGGATTTACCCTTGCGCATGCGCAAGTTCCATGTGTTGGTTTTCCGCGAAATTATGGTGCGCATTGTAATTCCTCTATTACGGGTTACGTTAGCATGAAAAATCTATCGTTCGATATATCGTATGTTCGATACCTCATATTAAATATTAAGTTTCGACGTATTGCACTCTTACTATCGTACCTTGAAAAGAATGAATGTTGATTATTTTCTACCACAAGTAATAAATAAATAAATAACGTCTTTATTTTGGGCGATATCGTAGTATTGTTAACAAGTAATCGTAGTATTGTTAAAAGCGCTTCCGCATCTTAGGCAATATCGCACGTAGGCTCACACCGGGAATCGAACCCGGGACCGCTGTCACCGAAGTCGAACGCGTTGCCCACTTGGCAATCCAGGATCATGTTAAGATCATGTTAAAAGCGTCAAAATCGTTATGTAATCAATTCCGCATTATTCTTTCAAAATAGAGTATAACGTATTGTCTGTGTCATTGTACAGAGTTTCCGCCGACATACCTCAATGAATTTAATATTTTCATCTGCCCTTTGATGTAAAAAGTATCAAAATATTACTTAGATTCATGCTTCTCACAACCGTGTCCATCGCTGTGATGATTAAAAAGATGCAGGAGTATGAGTGATGACTTATCTATACATTCATCTATGCATTCATCTTGTTCATTCATTTTGCTACGAAGTCCTATTTGTAGGCTCATTGTGCTGCATTCACCAGGACTTTTTCTCTCATGGTTCTCTGGCTCATAGAGGAATTAAGATCAAAGTAGCTCACGCCTCATACCATCTAGTAATCCCAATTCTTTAGTTAACGTTATTGGTTGTTTATGGAGGAGGCATAATCCACTCATAGTATCCTTGCTCGGAGAGGAAGTAAGGCCGAAATACCTCACTCCTCATCTTATCTAGGGATCTTAATTCCCTGTGTAAAGTCATCAGTGGCTAAGGGAGGAGGAATGAGGTTCAAAACTGCCACTCGGCAGTCCCCTATACGGTGGCGAGAGTCGCGTACGATTTAGGAATTTCCTACTGAAAAAGAATGAGTCTCTAAAAGGCTGTAAAAATTTTAAATTAACTTCATAATGTAAATGAAATTTCTGCGCTCGAATTTCCAACGAGAGGTCCGTAATTATTACGTTAATTATCGAATATTCTTAATTCTTACCTAAGGGTAAGGGTAAACACATATGCTTATATTTAAGCGAGATACTAAAATGTAGAAGGCATGGAAGCGATTTCCTGGCGAGATGATTAATATTTTAGTTTGGGAATGGAAAATCTCCCTTATCTAATTAAATTTTCTTTGAATGAAATTACTTTCACGTCTGTGATCGCTTGGTTTACCCGCTCTTAGAGTGCAAAAATAACATTATATAACCGTTTATTTTATCAAATGTTTCTTTGACCGACTTATAAAAACCCACCCCGGATATTTTGAGTCTTCTATGATTAATTGAAAAACAAGTGTATAAAATATGATATTTATTCTATTCTATTTGTTTAATCAATTGCACAACTTTTATCCTTTTCCCATAGCGGAGGTTTTTAATAATAATTATGTTTTCCGACCAGCAGTATGTTTAACCTTCTACTTCTAAGAATACTCCCTTTTTCCAATGACTTACCAATTAAATTTTCCGCCCAACTTTTGTGTTTAATTTCATAGAAAAAGTTCTACATAGAGAGATAATAACAACTTACAGCGAATTCCCGATTCCGAGTAAGAGCATGATCTGTCGCTTTTTTTAGGCCGTATGTGCAGGATTTAATTGAATTAACTTACATCAAGCGTAAAATAATCAGCAAAATGATATCATCTGGCAAGTCAAGTCATAATTCATTAGTGGTAATGACGCTGTGCAGTTGCCCAGCAGGGGTTCAATCCCATACAACGGCAATCTATATGGCGGCACTTTTCCGAAATCAGAGATTACAGGATGACTCGACTCTGTCTAAATTAGTGCTACAGGTAACGTTTTGGGAAATAATAGGCATTTAAAGCATAGTGGCCACATTAACTTCATTTCATACCGGTTGGCAGCAGATGGAGTAGCAGCTTTAACCTGCCGACTCCCTAGATGTTGATGCGCTATGAATCGAAACTGTTACTGTTAATGTAACGTCATGTTGTATTGGTGCCTTTTTGATGACAAAGGTAAGAGATACTAGTTCTTATAGTTTATTGCTGACTATAAATCAAGCTTGATAACCACCTCTCTCCTAATCTCCCTTGGTCGCCTCGTCTCCTCTCAAAGGATATCTGTAGTTAATCATTGATATCTCAGAATATTCAACCGTACCGTTCGAACATCTTCCTTCGAAGAGGTGTGTCTGGGTTTGATTCTCCGTCTTGTCAAACTTTTTTGTGAACGTTTTGCCGTTGTATTTCTCCCAAGTGTACATCCTATCGTGCAGTAATCTCATAACTCTCCTTCGAGGTTATTAGCCACTAAAATGAATTATACCATTCCGCAACATTGCATATTTAGTTATTTCACTGAGAATAAATTAACATTAGAAGCTAAATAACTTTTCATACTCATGGGTAGCATGTATTGATGTTAAAAATCAAATATCATAGAAATTAGATGTCTTTTTAAATTGATACCAAAAAGAGGTAGTACAAAGGGAGACGTGGATGTCATCAGCATATTCCAGGAATCGTGTACTCGGGTTTATTTCCTTGCATCAATGGATGCGTTAAAGCCGATGGCAGTCGTTCAGTGAGAATGTGTCAGAGGTCTGAAGTTCCCTCGTTTTACCCAAGGTACAATTTCATCAAATTACTGTTTCTGGGTACGGAGTAATTACATTTTGCTTTCTTCCTCACCGTTCCCACACTCCTTTCCGCGTTTCGTGGGAAATCACGGTATGTTTGTTTATATTCTCCCTCTAGGTGGCGGCTGAGGAATAAAAAGGGACGATTTCAGTCCCTCCGCACTTCATCAGAGAGCATCTTCTCGGATTCACTCGAGACCGAATGAGAACAGGGTCAAGGTTAGTCAAAACACTCCTTCCCTATATTATATAACGATCCTCCATGTTCTCGGGGATGAAAGATTCGCCGACTTGCTTTTCCCCGTTTATCTCCGTAATGAGAGATTGTAGGAGTTGAAAAAAATGCTTCTTTTACTCCCGGGTTCCCTTCAGTCTTCAAGGATGTTTTTGCGAGAGAAAAAATGCTAGTGTCTTCTCCCTTGGTTGTATTAAAGGGAGGCCGGGGAGTACGAGGAAAGGATGCGTTGGCGATTGTAGTTGTTTGTTCATTGTGTGCAACTGAATCACTGTTTATCTTCCTCGCTCGTAACTTTCTGAAAGCAAATTTCACGGTGTTCCAATTTTGGTTAATTTCTTGGGTTTCTGAATTCGTCCTCTTCTGAAATAAATTATCCCATCAACGAAGATAGTTTAGTTTTTTTTTCTGAAATTTGACCAAGACGCGTTTTGCTCCTGGAGAGGTAATTTACGACTGAAGCGAATTGAGAACTAAAAAGTGAATATAAAAACATATTGATGGGACGCTTGAGAGATGGTATATCTTCTTTTATTTACAAATTTTTCGTGTTTCACGAATTTATTTCCAATGGGGTAAAACGGTATCTATTTATCGAATTTATTCTTTAAAGTCCCAAACACGCATTAATATGCATGCAAACTTTTTTGCACTTATTTCGATGAATGTTGGAGGAAAATATCAGAATATATTCTGTTGATGACTGTGATGATACGAATATGAAACATACTTTCGTATTGATACCGCTTAGGTATGAGTGATGCTGAATACTGGACTTCATTTTGGGTACCACTTATTGAATACTGTGAAAAGTATTATTCATTTTGTTATAGTGTTATATTTCCAAGGACGTTTTCCGAACATAGTACTCTGGCTCTCCGAGGGAGACAAAGGCAAACTACCTCATTCCTAATCTTGCGTTGTTAGCCTAATTTTCTCATCAAAACTTTCGGTAGCTGGAGGTGAAGGTTTTGGGTTTCTAATCGGCCTCCGGACTCTGTTGACTGTGTACTGTGCAGACTTATTCAGAAAGCAATGGCTGAATTGTAAAAATAACATCCTGTAATTACCTTTATGTTAAAGGTTAGACAGCTACTTTTGTAACATTTTCCTCACTCCTGAAACCCATCTCAAAGCTTCAGCTTCCTAGGTTCTTGAAGAAATGTTACTCACAAATAGGAAGATTTTACAGTAGTTTTTTTTATTTACTTCTCGATACCCCTATAAACATCCATTATTGGACAATTACAGTGGTGGGCTTCAACATTAACAATGGACGAAACACACACGACCATTCCCTAACCAGAAAAATCCGATTAACCAGGAGTCGAACCTGGGACCTTGGGGTTGGAGCGCTAGCGTGCTAGTTCGCTAACCGCTCCGCCGTTCCTGACTAATCAGTCGTAAGCGAGCTTTTTCACCATTGGTAGTTCTGTCTCGACTGTTTTAAGTAGTTATCTCATTGAAATTTCCCAACACTTCAAACTTAAGAATTTCCGTATTTTTTGTTAATCATTTTAACTATTTTTCCAAACCCTATAGAAATTACAATGGCTTTCAGCTAAAATATGGACAGGCACAGATTAATTCACTGTCTATTTAGTATAGTAAGAATACTTAGTACTTTAGCACAAGTATCTACCCTACGAGTTATATGAAGCTGTGTTAAATTATTACTTTAAAGTATTTTTGACGGGACAGCATACTGAGTGACGATAAGAAAAACCTAACTGAATTGTAAGATGCATACATTTTCATGATATTTAAACACTTACGGTGAGAAAACAACAGAATTTAAGAAGTGGGATTATATCTCGTAAATGGTGGTAATGAAAGGAAATTGATTGGAACCCAGCTGTTAATGAACTCGTGGTTCTAAATGCCTCAAGTGTCGTTTCGCCGGCGGTGCCCGATTCCCCGCTGAGACCAAATTTGTAAAAAAGAGAAAGGAAACGAATAAAGCTGCCTTCTAGGAACTACATAATGCGTATTTCAATTGCAAAGCTAGCAGCTTTAAGAGTAGAAAGACTTGGTTTTTGCAGGGAGGCATGAGCCGCCGGCAAAACGGCTCTTGGAGCACTTTAAAATTATGATGACGATCATGATACGAAGGTTGGCCAAAAAGTAATGCCTCTTATTATGTTTCCAGCCAAAACCAATGCCAGTAATTTTAAATTTTAGGTTCAGATTTTCCAACGTTTTGCTCGTATATGGGCGTAGTCTTAGTTTTCTCCTGAGGATAATATAGTTGTAGAAATTTTTCAAAATGAAATCTGACCGTGATACACTACAGATAACGTGATGTGATTGAATTTCTGTGCGTGGAGAAAGGAACAGTAGGAAATATTCACAAACGTTTGCGCAAAGTCTATGGAACATCTGCAGTCGAAAGGAGTACAGTTGGTTGCTGGGTATGGAGGGTGAGTGATCAGAAGGCGGTTGAAAGTGAAAACCTGTGTCCATAACCAGAGCGAGAACTGATACCGACAGGGCATACATGCCCTAGTGAATCACTGGAGGAAGGCAATAAAATTTAAAGGATATTATGTGGAAAAATTGATGGAGTATTTAAGATTTTTTTAATGCGTATAATGTTTTTGCATAATATGTATAGTTTTTGAGAAAAAAATGTGGGAAATTACTTTCTGCTCAACCCTGGCAGTCGCATTTAATTCCGAAAACGAACAATGCTTAGCTTTAATCGATCTTAAGCATGCTATCCATCCTTCATCAATCAGCACAGTCAAATTTTAAATTTACTAAGGGATTATATTTTATACAATATCTTTCTCATTATTCTTTTAAAATAATGCTTTCGCTGTCGCTTGACTACTCATCTTCTCTTACTTACTATATAGTCACTTCTATACCATGGTCATCTAATGCAAAATCTGCCCAATCAAATGAATGATATGCATCTCGATCTATAAATTAATGATATGCATATCGTTTTTGATATTCAGCATTCATAATTAAATGTTCCCGCACAATGTAAGCCGACCAGTATTTGTGTCGGCAAAACAAACGTTTTCTTCGAAAGAATTAAAATTTATTTTTGAGTTAGAGAATTGTTTTAGGAAATAAGTGGATGGAATTTTATTCCACAACGAATCAATAGTCGTGCAACTGTCGCTCTGGGTCTATCTACTTAGGATGAGCTATAAGTTCAAATTTTACTAAAATGTTCCTCTTTTATATGTTTGAGAAAGGTTATTTTTTAACTAACGGCGCGGTATAAATCCTGCAATAACAAATCAGACTCCGTATTTTACATTTAGGGAAGGAGCTCATTGAGAAATAACTTATTTCTGTGAGCATAAAGGTACGAACACTTGTATTCAAAAGTTTACGTTTGATCCACGTCTACATTAGTTGCTCACGAGCCACAGTATGCCATACATTCCTCCATGGTATCACAAACTGCCACCCAATCTAGCTTCTGTGATGAATTGTTATGAAAGACATCTGTAAAGGGTGAAAAGGGTCGACCTGTAAGGGTAAAGGAAGGATATCGACGAAGGATACGACCCATGGAAGTTGTTCGAGGAAGATGCTCGACCTGGCTTCTTCTCCAATATAGGGTCACGTTGTAAAAGGGGAAAAAATAAGGATGCTGTCCTGTCACTCAATTCATCGATGTTCAGCAGACGTGCCTGTCCAGAAACTTCCTCCATTTTCCGTTCGTTAGAACTGAGAAAGTTTTCCTCACGTAGGTTGCTAGTTTCTTCAGAAGAGGATGAATAGATTGGAGGAAAGGAGGATATCCGCTTTCTAATTTATTTCAGAAGGAAGTTTCCGCGAAAATATTTTCCTTTATATTACATTACAGAGGTGAAATTGATTCCATTGTGTCGGAGAGATACGCGGAAAAATCTCTCGTCCTTGGCTGATATTAGAAACCTCGCATGGGCGTGTCTCAGATAATAATATCGAGATGAAACCTGATATATTGTATCTAAAACCTATAATGCATCGAAACTTTCCATACTTATAAGCAACTACGTACTAATTTTAAATACAATTAGTTGAATTACAATGGGGTCCGGAAGGCCAAGTGGACAACGCGTTCGACTTCGGTGGAAACGGTCCTCGGTTTGATTCCCGGTGGGAACCCACGTGCGGAATGACTTCACGTGTCCAAGCAAATTTAACAATACTTCTGCTACTACTAAATTTACAATGGTAAGTGGTCGATTCACCAAGATACCTGAAGAATAGTTCTTCGGAATTGTATCGATTTTTCGTTGTTTGTAGAAATCGTCTAATGAATGTTTTGGTGGAACCCATGAAAGTAGGTATGCGCAAGTAAATCACATATTACTATTTTTTTATGGATTATTTTAGCATTTGTGGGCATTTTAGAATTCATCATGCCTGCACTCCAACCCCAAGTTCTAGTCCGACTCCAAGCTAATCGGATTTTTCTAATTAGGGAATGGTCGTTAATGCTCGTCTACTCTTACTTTTCGCACCTCTCTCATAATTTGCACACGAATCGATGTTTATGTGAGCACCAGGAACATAAACGATTGAATACATTTGATATGTACAGGAATCCGGTATTCCGGTAAAAGCAGTTGAATATGGAGTGAATTATTAACCAGAATTATCTCTTTATTTCAATAATACAACGTATTGATGTAACGCAAAAGTTTTCAGTCGTTTTTGATAATGAAATTTAGTTTATAAAATGATATAAATCGTTGATTTTAATTGGGCGTTAATTAATTTTTCTCCAGTTTTATTCACCGTGACTGCGCTATCCCTGCAATAAAAAATAGCAAGGTAGGAGGAAGAGCGAAAGAATGGGGAAGAATTTAGTGTGGAAAAAAGTTAACTGAAAACACGTTATGCGAAGACTGCTACTATGTCTTCCTCAAAAAGCTATCTACCAAGCGTTATTTTCCCCTCAGCATACCGTATCATCATCATTTTCTTAGTTGAATTTGCGCGTTTAGTAATCACTGTAATGTCCGTGCCTGATGATGTGATCGGGTAAACCGTATAGAGTTTAACTGTTAATATATTATGCTTGGTACACATGTCATTCATATCCATGTCATAATATTCATTCGGCGCAACTTATCTTGACGCTCCTAATAAAAGAATATTTTCATGCAAAACGTCGGTGAATTATGAACTTTAAATTGTTAAACTTTCATTTTTAGGCATAAAATGTAATAATGTTTACATACCTTGAAGGATGTTTTCAGTATTTTCATCTGTAGTTTCTATTATCCGAATAAACCTTTTGCTACATCTATCATTTGTATGGAAGAAAAAAGTACGGTTTCACATTTAACAAGGCTTATGATAAAATTTGGTCAAATTTAGAAAATAAAAATGATCGTAGATTAAAAATAGGTTGGATGTGGAAGGTGGGAGATATATGAGTTGTAAGAGTTATAAGAGTTCTGTAAGAGAACGAGTCAACAATAAGAGGGATCATGAAGGCCAAGAATAAGGAAAGAAATTCCGCCCTTCTGTAATCCTAATAACTCTATTCCACCGAGAAACACACATCGAAAAGGTCTCCATGACGTACATATTCTATTAGTTGGTAATCCATCCTAAAAAGTGTCTTCACGTATTCCTTTCGATAAAGTCGATACAGAGATATTTCGTGTGCTCTGCTGTGAACCAGAGCAAGAAATTCAATTCATTCATTCATTCAAATTAATGAAAATTTAAGTAATTTGGTCAGAAGGCTCTCATCGGGAATCAAACCCGAGACTGCTTTCGCCGAACTCCAACCCGTTGCCCACTTGGCTACTCGGGAGAAAATTTACAAAATGTATGGATTAGATGCCTACGTATGTTGTCATCAGCTGTTCACCTATTTCGTTTTGTTACTTAAATGAATCAATTCCATTAATTAATACGCAAAATGAATTCCTAGTAATTCTCAGCTATAAACTTGAAACATTAATCTTGAACTATTAATCTATTTTCTTGTGAGTAATTTGGAAAAGAACTACAACAACTGTTTGTTTTAATTTTCCGCTTTAAATTACTTCTCTTCCGTGTTGTTATCGGAAGAAACTATGGCTTTTTGGTTAATTCAATCATCATGAACACCACATCAGTTCCTGTTTAGGAAATATAAGACACAGCAACCCCATCTTTATAAAACAATTTACTTAAAAAATATTCCTTTGAAAAATCATACAATTAATCATCGGAGAAACGATAAATTCTAGAGACAAATGTTAATGATAGTATTAAAATAAAAAAACGTGGAATATTTTTTCAGAAAGCATTAAAACTACTAGTTCGAGTGAGGATATGAAACATTTTACTCCCAAAACCATACTAATTAATCATAATTCTAGAGTATCTACTATTTTCTGGTTTAATTGGAAACTAATACATGGAAACTTACTTTCACAAGGCGCAACACATTTTTTAAAGTAATATATACTATCGCTAACCACATGTGCGAAGTTCCATCATTCGGCAAATTATCACTATATATTATCGCTAACTGATCCAACACTACCAGTCGTGGTGACGGAGTGTTTAGCACGCTAGCGTCCCAACCCGAAAGTCCCGAGTTTGCGAATTTCTATAATCCAGCAAATTATCGCAATATATTATTCCTAAATTACCGTTAGCGTGCTAGCGTTCGAACTCGAAAGATCCCGGGTTCGAGTTCCGGCGTTTCGGCGTTTCTCAATAATAATTTTAAAATGGATGTAATTGTGATTATCATACTGTTCCCATCACTGAAGGTATTAATATTTATATTAAAATTAATCTTGGTAAGCGATATTTGGTGGAATTCCATCTTCACAATAACACAAATTGATGATAATTGTACTATTCCACAACGGTTTTAATATAGCACGACCGGGTTTCGACGTATTCACGTCATCATCAGGTGGTTCAGAAACTAAAACACAGTTTTAGTTTCTAAGCCACATTTTGTGTTATTGTATTTATATAAATATACCTTAAGTATCTTTAATTATAAGATGGATACATGCTCTTTGCATACATGTTGATATTTGCTCAATATGAAAGGAAAAATTAGTTCATTCAATGAACTTCCAAAAGCAAATAATCTAGCTAAGATTTCAAGCATTCAGCTGTTGCTAAGTAAGAGTCAGATTTTAGACTCTATTGGGAAGGGCATCCGTCCGAAAAGTGTGAGACCCGGGTTCGATTCCCATTCTCAACTGACTTACACCTCCGCTTTGGGCTTGCGTATAACCGCCGATCACGATGCCCTTATATAGTATCACCAGGGCTGTTCCAATTTTCACCCGTTCACTTTTAGAGCAAATATCATCACCCCTTTTGTCAGCGAGGACGAAAAAACATTTTCCGTGAATATAAAATATCTGCTCTCGTAGAATTTCAATAAGGAGGAATCCATTCCCATCGGTGGAATGGGACCGGCGATTAAAACATTTCAAACGCCCAATTCTTTTCCCCGCTCGGGGCACTTTGTCTGCATGATATATAGCCACGCACGGAGCCCATATGAGGAAGAACGCCGTATATTAATTACGCGGACCTTTTCGATATTCATGCGTATGTTCCGACGAAAACGGTCCCCGGATATATGGAGAGAGTTGGGAAGAATTATGGGCACTCAGATGGAGAGTGGATCAGGTGGACGGAACGGGAAGAGGTGAAAAAGATGGGAAAGAGTAGGAGAAGACAGGAGGATCACGATTGGGTTGGAGGCAAAAGTTTCGGCGTGGGAACTTTGTTAAGAGGGAAGGTGGTAGCGTTTGATGGACGACTTTGGTCGTAGCGGGAGTTGGAGTAAGAGGAAGGGATAACAAGAGGCTGTATAAACGATTCGTCCTTGCCGGTTTTGTTGCATGCTCTTTGCCCGAAAGAGGATGTGTAAAGGACCATCTCCGTTCCATTGTTAGACGTAAGGTTACGTCGTTTCGTTACGGAGATGTTGCGTTTTATCTCATAGTTGCACGATGAGAGTGTACTTTTGTTTTGTAGTAATTGATGCAATTTGTCTTAATTTCCCGTACACTCCGCGCCGAGATTTTTGGCTAACTTTTTAATGTGATATCAATTATTGGCCCGATTATCTTATCATTGAGATTTTAGTTCATAGCAATTCTTTTATATTTCACGAAAAGACGAAATTTTAGTGATAATATCTTCCTGTACCCGTACTCTTTATCTTTCTGGACGGATTGAACAAAAAGTATGTTGGATTTAATTATCGCTAAGTTGGGAGCAACGCCGGATGATGGAAATTCGCTTATATGGGCTGTAACCGAAATTTGAACACGGGACCGATTTGTAAAAAGGATTCTCGGGTTTTCAACCAGGTCAATTCTGTAGACATGTTTGTCGCCAACGTTTCGATGGCTAACTCAATCATCATCCTCAGGGCTGCTCTAAGGTGTTATAAAATGGAAAATGGCCGGTATATATACTTTCTACCAGCCTGGGCCTTCTCTCTGATTGGTCGGTTTTTGGCCAATCAGCTTCTCCTTGATTATACTGTCCCACGCTCTGCTAAGCGAGTAACCATCATCCCTCTTGAAATTGTTACTCACGAGGCGGATTTCGATAGCGTCCTTCGTAACCCGATCCCAGTATTTCTTAGAGTGGCCAAAGCGTTTGGTACCTTCAAAGTTGATCTTATGATTTTGTCCTCAGTAATTCTCAGCCACTGCTAGTATTTCTGTTTGGTCTAAACGGATGAATCGGGATTGTTCTTTGATTCTGGTGGTGATAGAGCGTGAGTTTTGTCCAATATGCCCACACTCGCAGAGAATTTGGTATATCCCGGGGTCCTTAGGCCCAGGTCGTCCTTTACGTGCATTAGGCATTCCTTAA
>KZ308120.1:2180362-2192075 GCA_000376725.2 Ladona fulva
GGAAATAGAGTCGAAAAAAATAAGAAGTCAATGGGTGGATTTTAAATTCAAAAATCAAGCTCTTCTTTCGGCGAAATGCGTGTTTTGTCTCCCTTTCAACTACAAAAATAGTATCAAGCCTTTTACATCTTTTAGCAAACGATGAAATGTAAGTAAATTAAAATTAATTCATACACATTTTTAAATAAATTAAATTAAATACCGCAATTTTTGACGGGGGAATTCCCTGGTATACCTATGATGAATACAGAAAATTACTTTAAAAGAATTGTCCTCAATCCTAAATATTCGCGTGTAACAGTGTGAAGAAAATATTTCCGGAATCCTGCGAAGCAACTGTCCCAAATAAGATTCTTCCCAAATATTTCGTATCGGAACATTCTATGGAATAATTAACAATTTAATTGAATTATCGGTTGAATCGCTTTATTAAGACCATCTCATTAAAAGTTCTAAAACGTGAAATTAGCCTATATGTGACTAATTTGTTTATATAAGAAGGTATTATAGAGATTAAATTTAATCAGGCAAAAGATCCTTTCGTAATCCCCAAAGGAATACGTCTGCTGGGGTCTAAGTGATCAGATTAGTGATGAATTCACAGTGTAACTATATAAAAACCTTTAACTATGAATATGATGGAAAAAACATTTTTCCTGTTTACAAATCGGATCTTTCGTCACATATATTTCCCGGGTTTCTTATTATTAGTATCTGAATGCCATACGTATAAAATAGCTGTTGTCACTACAAGAAAGCATAGAAGCGAACCGATAAAATGTTATTTTTGCATTAATGAACCCTGACCGAAATGGAAAACCATTATTCCGTTCCGGTTTCTAGTCCCCATTAATTCTGGATATACTCAAGCGCAATTGGAAGGTTTACTAAATATGTGTAACTGTAAATTGCAACTAACTCTTGCTATGTTTTATCATAAATTCAGTTTATAATAGTATACGATACGTGAAAATATCTGGAAATAATGAAACAAACCTTTAGTAGGATCCAATATTAATTAGTGGAAGGAAATACACCGGTGTGACGTTGAAAAAAGGATCGAAACGGGAATTTAACTGATATGTTTTTCCCGTTGAACCGGAGCAAAACCTGGAAAGAAATATATTACGGTTAACGATACTTATATACGGAAAGGAAAAAATTCGAACAGGACCAGGACACGAAATCTGGTCTTTCGCTTTCCGTGCAAATGCTCCGAATATAGAGCTATCATGCCGGAACATTTTCCCATGCCATTTTGGGAGACCTTGAAGGCAAGGGTGAGTGGTTTGCCCAACTGACAACATCGCTTACAGCCACGAACTCTAAGAACAGTAAGATACACGAATACATACAATACACGAACACGAACTCATAGAGGCACCAGTCATACAGAGTGGTGTTAAGGAGAAGCCCTCATGAGGATAACACACATGGAAAGGGATAAAGACTTTTTTCGCATCTTTTTCTCCTTCTGATAACTCCTGCCGCAAGCCTTTTCGTGCAAAACATCCTAATTCCTTTCCACTATATTAAGGCCCTGCACTACAGTGATACGCATTATCTCAAATTCGAATACACGCATGTAAGCGCTAGAATAAATGTACACACGCATAAATACTGCAGATGAAATAACATCCCAATTACCAATGCAAGTGTTGTAAAAGCAAATTGAGATTTTTAAAGGTCGCATAAAAATTGTTCACATTTTTTATTGGCTGACGTTTTATGAAAGCGTAAAAATAACACAAATCAATAAAAATTGCATAAACAGAAAGAAAGAAAGAAAATAAGTTATGCCTTTTTTGGTATTGGTATTGATGTTGATTGCTGGTTGGAATTGGCATTGATAGTCTCCTTGAATGCTGCAAAATATTTAACTATAAAGGTCGCCATGTTAAACTTAATTTATGGATATATTCCACTGCCAGCATTTTGGCTCGGTCAAAAAATCAACGTTACACTACGAGAACATAGTTCTCGAAATACGTATATAGTACCTTAATACGTGTGTGCTTCCCTGCAACGTTACTGGACTATACTAACTGGAGCATACCAAAGGCAACAGAAAACCACACCAAAGATAAGTTTTATTTTTATTATCTTACATGTAACGGCTTAAGGAGTCAATTTAATTTTAATATTGCATAAACAGTGCAGCAATTTTGTTAAATTACTCCATATATTTAAACATTATCAAAGTGCATAAATCTCACATCCTTCAGCTGTCAGGTATTATTAATAAATCGTGAAAAGGGAGTATTTTTTCCCATTATAACGAAATCCCTAGAGCCAGCGGGTCATCCTCTTCCATTTGCTTGCTATATGCTACGGTTATTTACATTTTATGAACCCCTCGTTCTTTTTATTGTCATACGAACCTTGCGTGCTCTAATTTAAGAATCCGGCGCGGTGGATCTTTATATCTCTGCAGTCTTCCGCGATGTTCTTTTATTTTTACGGGTATCGATGCTCATTTTATTACCGTGCGCTTCCGCCCGAATACCACTCTATGAGGTCTGGGTCCCTTTGTCTGAGTAACGTGATCTTCTCTATACATAAATTTTTACTTTGCTGAGACTAATAAATAGTAAATCACGGGAAAATATAGTGGTTCATGCTTTGCAGCGATGGTTGTATGTTTTTTGTGAAAAAATATTATTAAATCTTTGTGGGAGTATTTTTTACCAGTGAACTAGCGAATGTGAATTAATATGTCAAAATAGTTTTTAGAGATAAAAGGTCATAAAAGGGCACTTTATTCTTCTTTGAATGAGCCACATATGAAATGCCGTCCGTTGAAACGTGAAACGTAGATGAAAGGTAGTCCGTGACAGTAACTCCTTTTCGTTTCAAGAGAGTGCTGTGTCTGTAAACCACATTCTTTTCTTCTCAGCTTAAGCGAATAATGAAATGTGGAGGCTAATATTGAAATTCAGGAGTGTGTTCAAATCTGAAAGAAAGCATGCAAGCAAAAGGCTATTAAATGCCTCATGGAACGGAATTATAAAATCTCTGTATTTCTATTTTCTATCAGATTAGCTAATTTGCTTACATTGCTGCTTCTTTCGCATATGCGTAAATAATCACAATTATTTCAAAGCATAAATAAGCCGGTATGTTCACTGCTCAAAAATTTGATAATTTTTCTAAATTGTTGACATTTCTGCGGCATGCTAGGATGTACAACTTTCACCTATTATATTTGCAAAAATATTAAATTACAATCATACATAAAAACAGTTCATGATATGTACAACAAAGTTACATTAAGTACATACATACTTCGAAATAACACAATGAAAGAAAAGCTATTAAATTTACTCTAAACTTTCCAAATTATTACTCAGAAAAGTTGTTTTAAAAAACTGCAGCAACTTTTATTCTGTCCTGAAGATAAAAAAATAGAAATAGATATTCTGATATAACGCTAAAACATCGTTTGAATCGAATCAATACTTTTCGAAGCCCCAATTAATTGAGAACTTTAAGAGCGCGAAAAAAGCAGCTATTTTCGTTCTACCTATGATGAAATATCTACCTGATAAAAGCAGTAATTTGTTAATGATATGCTTAAACTTAGAATAAAATGTTAAAATTTTTTTCTAGTTTTTTTTTCCTGTGGGATTTATAATTCTGCTTTAAATCCTAATCCTAGTATCTATAATGAAAACTCCGACAATAGCAATAGTATGACGGCGTTGGCAAACAGCTAAATGACCACAGACATATTGATCATGGAGATGAATTTTTTATCTGGAATAACTTGAAATACGTCGACTTTTTGAATGTATAATACTTCCGTGTATAATGCTGAGGGTGAGGTTAAATGTAACATAAGAATGAAACATGAACACACGACAATGAACCTATTCGTTTCAGAAAATCCGAAATTTTGCTTCACTAACTAATTACAATTAAATCTGATGCTAGCAGAGTATATTTTTACCGCTGCAAATAAATATTTTCAACATTTATAGGTGAGTTTTATATAAATATTATATATTAAGTTAAATGAGGGAGCAGGGTTGATTCACATATTTCCTTTTCAGATTGACCAAAGTTTTGAAAACCCGTCCACAATTTTACAAGCCTCTAAAAGATAACGGCAATCAGAAGTCAGACGCAAACACCACAATCAGATTTTTTTTTTACGAAAAAAGAAAGAAATCCACCGGAACATTAAATTCATTCCGGGAAATTGCGCACCAAGATTCAAAGATCGAAGGGGAAAAATGGAGAGGGAATACCCGAAATTTACGACCCCCCGCCGCAGCCATTAAGGGCCCGTTAATAACCCCCTAATATCATACCGCTCCCCTCTCCGAGCATTTTGAGTTCAACGGATGCTCCGAAAGGAAGATCCCCAATTTCCGTATTGGTCTCCACAGCAATAACTCCATAATTTAGAACCTCTTACTGCTGCAAAGCAATGCAGTGGATGTTCGGCGCAAAACCGTTAAGAACCTCACCTCCGGCTATACGCCACCGGTTACCCTTTCCCGCCACCCTCAACTCGAATCTCGCCGGATCAAACACCGCACCGCTCGTCCAGTTACGATCACTTGTCTTGCGACTGGAATATTGCGTAAAATACTCCCGCCGAATGAAGATATGGGCTACCTACGGAGGCCCCGTTCCCGCGGCGTCTTTAACCTCCCCGATCGAAGGGGTTACACTGCAGGGTTCCGCGTCCGGACGCATTACGCGGATGTTTGGGGTTTAATTGCGATGATGGGAGGCAGCACTGTTTGTAGGGCTCCTCCAATTTGCACGGTTTCCGCAGATGGTTGTTTGCAGGAGGGGCTGCATCACTTGTCGCGTTGTTAGGTCCTTGGGGGGAGTAGATGACCACTTAAGATTCTCCCGGCGATTACTTACTCCTCGTATTAATTAGTATTGAGGCGCTCCGGGTGGCTGTTTCCCCTACTTTCCATGCCGCGAAGTAGGGTTTCGCGACCCTACGTCAGCATCCTTGAAACATTGCAAGTCGTTTGTCAATGAATCTGAAACCTCTGAAAATAATTTTTTTTAGTAATATTTACTGAAAAATTAAATTAGAAGGCGTTCATCGATATGTTAGGTTTTGATTTAGTGAGATTCTCTATTGACGCATGAATATAGGGCAATTTTGCGACTAACAAAGGTGTATATATTAAAATGCTTTATCAATATTGTGATTTCGATTATTTTTTTATCTTTATGGATATATTGTTTTAAGTTAAGTTATTGTTTGATATCTTAACTGTGGTTATGCAATTTTTTTAATATTTTCATAACTCTCTTATATATTATTTGCGTTATTTACGACATTTTAAATTCGTAAACAGCGAAGAAATACTAATAATACTTACAAGCACTATTTATAAGTAGGGTTACCGTATTCTTATGCCCACAAATTGGGGGTCATCGATTTTTTTATCCTTTTTTCACAATTTACGTTGATGGGAATCTGAACGTTGCCTTAAAACGTAGTAGCAGCTAGTTTCGTATTCTTTTAAGGCACTTTGACTGTGTACAGCGTAAAACTTCACGACAATTTGCGTTTGTACGTTTTTTTTCATTTCGAACCCTCCGTTACTTCCAGTAATTTTCTTCTGAGAGTGATTCACTTAATCCGCAAAACTTAAAAATTGACTGAGATCATACGCTGACAACGAGGTAATCCTGGTCAAAGCGGGGCGTATGGTAGCCGCACATAAAAGACAACCTTTGTACAATCTACGTACACTTATAAGAAGAAGATTTCATATTTAGGTAAGCTTCAACTAAAGGTTTTCTGAGAAAAGGTGTGATAGATAGCGAAATGACACGAGTTAAGGTTTCCCACTTTCAGGGCAGTTATTCTAACCACTGAGCTACCATGCCGCGTCTATTCCACGCTGTATGGGAAAGATTTTCTTAGCAAGGCACGCAACCTCCACACAGTGGCACAAACTGCCGCCAGATGGTCCTCACCGAGGCAGCTAACTCACAAAGCGGTCTCAGTCATGTCGCTATTTTGCACACCTGTTATTCCTTACACGGGTTATATTCCTTAAGGTTTTCTTCTGAAGTTATTACAGGTGTTACTCCTTTCAGGTCTCCGTTAAGTTTTAAAGTGAAATTATAAAAGTGTTCCTATTTATTTCTGTTTAGTATTTGGACGTATTTCACTGACCGATATTGGAGCGTAGCTTTAAAGGTCTTATTTCCTATTGTGACGTTTTCATAAGATACAAAATATTTCATATGAAACTTTGTGGTAGACTTTGGATAGCCATTTGGGTAACGCGTTCGACTTTTGTAAAAGTGGTCCCAGGTTCGATTCGTGGCGGGATATCACGTACCAAAAAACCTATTTATGTATGATTAATTAATGTCGTATTAACTGAATTCGTGGTCTGTGAGCCTAAGCTTACGTAAACCAAACGGACCACACAGTTTTCCTACTCCTTGGTGCATTATAGTTTCTCTGAGAGACAATTTTTTCCATTTTTAGGAAATATTATTTTTAGGATGTAATATAATTTGTGAAATAAATGGATCAACGATGTGTTATTACAACATATGTAATGGTAAGTAAACCAACATAGCCAATAAATGAACTCTACCATTCTCTTTGCAGATATGTCAATAATGTCTCCATAACTAAAAAAATGCAAATATGGAATGAAGCACGCGCAAACTATACAATTTATCAGGAATTTATATCTTTAGTTTTCATGTAAAAATCTAAGTCCTGGTGGGAAAGACATTCATGTTATGCATGTATATTCCTAAAAATTTGGCATTACTTATTCAAAGAGAGCTTTTTCTACCGAAGTTTGACTTCGCTCACACCCCATCCTTGTTGGACTAGAGCTTTTGCAGAGTTTTAAAAAATGAACTGAATATATTCCTCCGAGAAGAAACAAGTACGACAACTCGGTCGGATTTATAAGTATTGCTTTCCTAAACTCCATTGGAAAACCGCAAGAGGAGGACGTTTTTACATCTCCAAATTTATTGCCTCGCTCTGCTTCGTGACCACTTCAGTGATTCTTGACATGCATAGACGAAGAGGAAGAATTACCCTTATCTATCATCCTTTGAGGGTGCAGTAGGAGTTGCATATAAATATCGCATGAAATCTCGGAAAAAGGATTTTTTATAATGGCAAAAAATATAACGTCTGCTGATAGCCCTTTCCACAAAAGTATAAATATTTTAAGAACAGCATGTGCCACGAAAGCAGAAGCAAATGTAGGTCAGTCATGCATGGCACATGGTCTGAAGGAGTCTTCTGCGAGCGAATTATAAAAAAAGATGAATGCACTCTTTCCACACAATAATTCAACAATTTTGTGTATTCCTTTATAGCGTTAGAACGGCTTCATTGCACAGATTTCTATCTTTTGTTACATGACGTGCTCTATAACTTTCGTGTTAAAGCGAAACGCCATTTTTTACCAATATAACGAAACAAAATCAAGTTGCTTGTAAGCAGGTTTCATTTAGAATGCATCAACTAATACATACTCAGCTATAATAATAAATAATTTCAAAGCCCATACCTTCCGACTTAATTCTCTGAAATATTTCTTATTAGTATTATTGTTAAAAGTTCGACAACAGACGTAATGTTGTACATATGGGCTCTCACCGGAAATCGAACCCGGGACCGCTTTCACCAAAGGCGAACGCGCAGTCCACTTGGCTACCCGGAAGACCCTGAAATATTTATCGTATTTAATTGCCTCACCTATTTATTCTTTTACTCACTTATTTCAACGATACCAGGAATTAATTTATTAGCGAATTATGTACATTAGGTATTAAATGTGTAGATAATATTTATACTCGAAGATGTAAACTACTCCAACGTATCTAGGTGCATGATTAAGTAACCGAAAGGTAATCAATCTGTTTACTTTGTCTGTATTCTGCTTTTTAATTTTCCTCAAGCTACTTGTCCTATGGGAAGAAATACACAATTGAGCTGATAGGCGATGTTTTTATATATAAAGAAATTCAGTACATTTCTTTAGTGAAAACCAAAGTTTATTTGTGCTGGTAAGATGACAGTGGTAGTTGAAGTTAACTGCAGGAATTTCAACTGCATAGGAAATACTTACATATGGTAGTTATACATTTAATAGATAACGATTGTTTTTTTTTTTTTTAGTTTTTCAGATGTTCACATTTACCTTATTATAAAAACCTTATTATACCTTATTATAAAAACAAAGAGTTTTCTCAATACAGCTTTTAGAGGTTTTCTTTGACAAAAGAATTTCCTCCACTGGAGCCAAAAAAGAGCGAAATATTTGCGGAAATTTCAGTCTTAATTTCAACTATGGGTGGCCATATATGTCGGCGAATACCAAATGCCATACTTCAGCTATGCTTCTCAGATTATATAAGAGTGTAGATAAATTACAAAAAACTAAACTTCTCTTCAATACAAATATTAGCGATTGAAGTACTCTACTGAATCTCTCTCCATCATAAGCACAAACATTTTATACTTTTGTCTCCATGTTCTCTTAAGATCTAAAGATTCCGTCTTCGTTTGAGAAGCATAAAAGTAAATTTTTCATCATCCAAGTTGGAATTCATTGAGAATGGTCTAACTATCCTCACCAATATACCTTAGGGAAGGTAGCTTGACAAAGATCCTTCTTTTCTATAGTATGTCTTGCATAATATATGTGTTTAAATTATTTAAGGATATCATGATGTGACTCATGATACAGGGCTCTCTTTATCTTTTGAATAAATTGCTGTGTTCGAAAATTAACGATGGACCATCAATCACAGAGGTTATATTTTAATAGATACAGAAACTACCACATTGTCTATCAAAGTTTTTAAAACCGAGAACATTTTATCTTGAATTTAGCGAGTATTAAGGAATATGTAATTATAAAGCGAGCCCGATTTCCAAATAATAACTTTAATAAATGCCATTTAAGAGTGTTTATTCATAGAAATCCATATCATAGGGGCTGAATAAAGCTCCATTTTTTTAATTTCTCACGCCAGCTATTAACTCGAAATTATTATTTCTGCTCGTTAGACTTTCCTGCCCATTTCGCTTTCACTCAAATTTCCCCTTCTTTTCCTCTAAAGTCCCACTCAATTCCATTATTGCTTTCCTCGGGAAAAGTTCATTTGTGCGAAATCTTAATGCCGCCCCATGGCCGACATCAACGCCCAAACCAGATATTCAATAATTTATGCACAATCGTCCGAGGCGCTCAAAAATATTTCTTTTCGTTCTTTCAAAAGAAACTCAATTGATTACGTCCTTAGGAGTCTTTTGTTTTCCTCCGTTCTTTTAATCTTAGCTCTTCCCAAACATAGTCTCTCGCTCTCATCATCCCAGAGAAATCCTTTTCAAAACTCCCCCCTTCCTCGATCTTCCCAATGCGTCACATAAAAAGCAATTAAAAGCATTCATTGAATTAATTTATTCCATATTCGCCTCTGACGAATGTTTGTTCTCTCAGAGAGTGAAAGGAATATTCGCAGATGCTCCTTGATCTGAGAAATAAAATTTTCAAGCGGTAAGAGAGAATGAACCTGTAATGCTCACTCGAAGAGTTTTAATATCTGGAATTAATTCGCAATTTCTCTGGGTATTTTTCAATAGCCGGAAAATGGAAGACCTGGGTTTGAATTCGAGACACATTGACTTACTTTTACTCTCGTTAACCGTGCGTTTTCGGGTTCTGTGTCTAAAAGTAAATAACTTAACCACGTTTTTCTACGTATTGTTTTGGAGTTAGTTAAAATCGTTCGAGGGAAATACACAAGGGAGGCATACCTGATCCTTGTAGAAAAGCTCATCTTTGCCGTATAAGTCCAATAAATCAAGAGCTCAAAGCTATGAGAATTGCTAATTACAATAGTCATTAATGGACTACAAAAAACACATAAGAATCCTTAATATAGAGGATATACGTTTATTTTTTTATATAGAAGCTATACCTTTTACATTGTACTCAATGTTTGCAATTATGTTTTGAAAAGATTCAGTTACCTTCTAAGATACCATGGATAAGGTACCTTTAGTTTTATGTTTTCCAGCTATTCTCTTCCACCATTGGCCATGAAAATCTTCCCATGAAAGCATTCGGAACCTCTTCTGTGCTGCTAAAAGAGGAATTAAAGGTCACGTGAGACAAATAGGTAAGATAATTTTCTATATTCAAACCGTAAGATCCTATTTAAAAAATGCCAAATTCTTTCACATCCATTTCCTGTAGTATATTTTAATATACTTTTGTAATGATTGAACCTCAATGGTTATGGAAATAATCTAAGTTGCCAGTCATGTGATTAACAGAGAAAGATTTTGTTCAAAAGCTTATTATGCAGAAGGGATGATGTCATACGATACTACTTGGAAAGTTAATAAGCAACCGCCTTTAATATGCACCGTTCGTTGTCTTTATCATTTGGATTAACTGTCGTTTTTGTAACTGACAGTGATTTTCTTAACGCGTAGATCGTTGTATCATATACAAAATTAACTGAACAAAGAATTGCGAGGAAGTAAAGATTACCAGATAATAATTACCAGATGATAATAGTACCAGAATTTCGGCAGAACAAACCTACGGTTTTTAAATCACTCAAAGTATGGGCTACAATTCTCACGAAAATGCAAAGTGGAGCAACGAGATATGAATTAAATAAAAAAACTATTGCGTCTATTTGATCGTGGCGTCGTTCACTGTTATGTTTGGAGCACATTGATGATCCGCTTTGTTGGCGGAAAACGGACAACTCGAACATTTTTAGAACGTCGATAAACCATAAGTTGCGGTGGAAAATGTGTTCTGTGACATTTTGAATTACTTTATACCGGATTCCTGCAGAAGGCCACTCGATTACAACCTCTCATCTCAGAGTTACTCCATTTTATGTGGGCGACTTGCGAGCTAGCGCACTTTCCTGATGACCAATCCAATTCACCCAGTCCGCTCTATGGACACCAGACGAAAAGTTCAATTATTTTTACTGACGCTGTCATATAAGTAGCGGAAGTCGTAAGCTAGAGCACCCATTCACAAGGTTTTTCCAAACGGAAACCCTATTTATTAAAGGTTAATATAAAAAAAATTCCTCTAATAGCACTTAGCCGTTAATTTTGAGAAAGTGAGTCAGGCGTAAAGTTGCCGTAAGAGTGTTTCTTAAAAACCCCAACTTCATTTGGGGCGCCTCGTTTTTCATGGGATCCCTCGCTGCATATGATTTCTTTTTCGATATCCCGCGCATTTATTACGTTTCCTCTGCCCGAGATATCGCCATTCCTCATCCTTATCGATCCAAGAGTGTTTTATATAGAAATAAAAAAAAGGACCAAAAGAGTTTTTCTCGGAGTATATTACAGCCTTATCCGACTGGCGCGACTTTGAGCTCATTAATCTAAATCAGAGGAATTAAAAGAAGGGGAAAAAAGCGGCATCTGGGAGAGATTTCAGCAGTTTTTTTTTGTTTTCCCGAATATCCGTCACTTCCCCTTTTTATTAATTGCCCTAAAAAACCACTTTGACCTTATTTAATTGACCGGATAAGTTTGCCCTTTGGCTACGCTGGGTTAATATTCATTTATGATATCAACAATCTCTGCGCTTTCAGCTGTAGGTTAATTAATCGGAATATCGATTTTAATATTAGAGCCATGGATTTACATTATATCTTCCTTTTATCTCTATCATCACTATTATTATATTTGAGATAG
>KZ308120.1:2196302-2207465 GCA_000376725.2 Ladona fulva
GGTTCTTATTGAGGAATCGATTACCATCTAGGAACTTCATGAGTGAGCTAACAACGATGTGCTCCATTATTTTACCAGACAGGGAAGTTAATGATATAGGTCTATAATTTCCTGGGTCCTCCTTTGGTCCGCTTTTATAAACGGGTGTAACGTTCGCTAGCTTCCAATCTACTGGGACACTACCTTCACTCATTGATTTACGAAATATGACCCGGAGGTACGGTGCGACGCTTTCTGCCAGTTCTTTCAACACTCTAGCCGGAATACCTTCTGGACCTGGTAATATGAAAATATCGAATAAAGATGAAATATCGAATAATAAACTGACAAAAAAACAACAATTTACATAATACAACAATTATGAAAGTACAATTGCAACAGTTTACATAAGAAATTCAAATCAATATTCCAATGGTGACGTCAACTTATTCTTCTTCTTCAAGTATGATAGTCCAAGCAAAAAACAAACTAATGTCATGCAGTGTGCTGTTTCGGCCACATTTTTCTCTTACAATCACCATACGGAGACTTTTGCATTATAGTCAGTTGTTGGGGTCATCGGAAACAATCGACGGTAAAAAAACTGAATTAGAACAATCAGATAGCGCATAGAGTGTTGAGTCATTAATTTATTTAGCGATTTCTCAGAAACAATATTTGGGTTAATTGGATTGGGTTGGAGAGTCCTTCATTCTTGTTAAAGTACAACATTTTCGTTTTTCTTATAGTGTCTTTAGGAAGACTTGGTTTTTCCCGGCGTATTGAGTGCAGAATGTCTTCTCGGAATATCAACCGGGTAGTTAGGTTATACTGTATTTTTTCTCAATATTAAAGAGCCAATAACTATTTTGCTCTTGCCATGGCCTGCATATAACCAAGTGGGTTGTGCGTTACCTTCGGCAAGCGGTTTCAGTTTCCATTCCTTGCGTGGGGTTACGTGCGAAATGACTTCATCCGTCGAAGAACTTTAGAAAAATTATTATTATTACTTAGCTATGTTAAATATCATTTAGAATTTAATGGTACTTAAGTTATTAGATTAAATGAAAAGAGTTAATGAATAAGCTGCATAACACTTTTCTTTTCAAAATTGCTCACTTTGCAATCCCCGAACGTTATTTCACATCGTCTCCCCTTATTTTTTTTCTTTCCTCAATCAAACTCTTATAATATACCTACTCTTGATTAATTGACCAAATGGTGAAAGAACAGATATTCAATAAATACTAGAAAATATTTAGTAACTAAAATATAAAAACTAACATACAAACTGGTACTTTAATGAATACAAACTAACCTTGGGAGTAAATCTTAGCTATAAATTATTAAAAATAATAACTATGAAATTATTTTCCCATTCCATTGATACTTTTCTAGCTTATGGTTACTAATGTTAACGTAAACCTCCTTGGAAATAAATTATTGTTGCTAGGAGAAAATAATAATCATGGTCGCCAGTTCTTCATGCACCGGATGCTGTTCATCAAGGCACAGGAAGAACTCCTTAATGNTTTTTCAGATGTTCACATTTGGTGTCACTCATCAGTAGATCAAGACCTTATTATAAAAACAAAGAGTTTTCTCAATACAGCTTTTAGAGGATTTCTTTGACAAAAGAATTTCCTCCACTGGAGCCAAAAAAGAGCGAAATATTTACGGAAATTTCAGTCTTAATTTCAACTATGGGTGGCCATATATGTCGGCGAATACCAAATGCCATACTTCAGCTATGCTTCTCAGATTATATAAGAGTGTAGATAAATTACAAAAAACTAAACTTCTCTTCAATACAAATATTAGCGATTGAAGTACTCTACTGAATCTCTCTCCATCATAAGCACAAACATTTTATACTTTTGTCTCCATGTTCTCTTAAGATCTAAAGATTCTGTCTTCGTTTGAGAAGCATAAAAGTAAATTTTTCATCATCCAAGTTGGAATTCATTGAGAATGGTCTAACTATCCTCACCGATATACCTTAGGGAAGGTAGCTTGACAAAGATCCTTCTTTTCTATAGTATGTCTTGCATAATATATGTGTTTAAATTATTTAAGGATATCATGATGTGACTCATGATACAGGGCTCTCTTTATCTTTTGAATAAATTGCTGTGTTCGAAAATTAACGATGGACCATCAATCACAGAGGTTATATTTTAATAGATACAGAAACTACCACATTGTCTATCAAAGTTTTTAAAACCGAGAACATTTTATCTTGAATTTAGCGAGTATTAAGGAATATGTAATTATAAAGCGAGCCCGATTTCCAAATAATAACTTTAATAAATGCCATTTAAGAGTGTTTATTCATAGAAATCCATATCATAGGGGCTGAATAAAGCTCCATTTTTTTAATTTCTCACGCCAGCTATTAACTCGAAATTATTATTTCTGCTCGTTAGACTTTCCTGCCCATTTCGCTTTCACTCAAATTTCCCCTTCTTTTCCTCTAAAGTCCCACTCAATTCCATTATTGCTTTCCTCGGGAAAAGTTCATTTGTGCGAAATCTTAATGCCGCCCCATGGCCGACATCAACGCCCAAACCAGATATTCAATAATTTATGCACAATCGTCCGAGGCGCTCAAAAATATTTCTTTTCGTTCTTTCAAAAGAAACTCAATTGATTACGTCCTTAGGAGTCTTTTGTTTTCCTCCGTTCTTTTAATCTTAGCTCTTCCCAAACATAGTCTCTCGCTCTCATCATCCCAGAGAAATCCTTTTCAAAACTCCCCCCTTCCTCGATCTTCCCAATGCGTCACATAAAAAGCAATTAAAAGCATTCATTGAATTAATTTATTCCATATTCGCCTCTGACGAATGTTTGTTCTCTCAGAGAGTGAAAGGAATATTCGCAGATGCTCCTTGATCTGAGAAATAAAATTTTCAAGCGGTAAGAGAGAATGAACCTGTAATGCTCACTCGAAGAGTTTTAATATCTGGAATTAATTCGCAATTTCTCTGGGTATTTTTCAATAGCCGGAAAATGGAAGACCTGGGTTTGAATTCGAGACACATTGACTTACTTTTACTCTCGTTAACCGTGCGTTTTCGGGTTCTGTGTCTAAAAGTAAATAACTTAACCACGTTTTTCTACGTATTGTTTTGGAGTTAGTTAAAATCGTTCGAGGGAAATACACAAGGGAGGCATACCTGATCCTTGTAGAAAAGCTCATCTTTGCCGTATAAGTCCAATAAATCAAGAGCTCAAAGCTATGAGAATTGCTAATTACAATAGTCATTAATGGACTACAAAAAACACATAAGAATCCTTAATATAGAGGATATACGTTTATTTTTTTATATAGAAGCTATACCTTTTACATTGTACTCAATGTTTGCAATTATGTTTTGAAAAGATTCAGTTACCTTCTAAGATACCATGGATAAGGTACCTTTAGTTTTATGTTTTCCAGCTATTCTCTTCCACCATTGGCCATGAAAATCTTCCCATGAAAGCATTCGGAACCTCTTCTGTGCTGCTAAAAGAGGAATTAAAGGTCACGTGAGACAAATAGGTAAGATAAGTTTCTATATTCAAACCGTAAGATCCTATTTAAAAAATGCCAAATTCTTTCACATCCATTTCCTGTAGTATATTTTAATATACTTTTGTAATGATTGAACCTCAATGGTTATGGAAATAATCTAAGTTGCCAGTCATGTGATTAACAGAGAAAGATTTTGTTCAAAAGCTTATTATGCAGAAGGGATGATGTCATACGATACTACTTGGAAAGTTAATAAGCAACCGCCTTTAATATGCACCGTTCGTTGTCTTTATCATTTGGATTAACTGTCGTTTTTGTAACTAACAACGATTTTCTTAACGCGTAGGTCGTTGTATCATATACAAAATTAACTGAACAAAGAATTGCGAGGAAGTAAAGATTACCAGATAATAATTACCAGATGATAATAGTACCAGAATTTCGGCAGAACAAACCTACGGTTTTTAAATCACTCAAAGTATGGGCTACAATTCTCACGAAAATGCAAAGTGGAGCAACGAGATATGAATTAAATAAAAAAACTATTGCGTCTATTTGATCGTGGCGTCGTTCACTGTTATGTTTGGAGCACATTGATGATCCGCTTTGTTGGCGGAAAACGGACAACTCGAACATTTTTTAGAACGTCGATAAACCATAATTTGCGGTGGAAAATGTGTTCTGTGACATTTTGAATTACTTTATACCGGATTCCTGCAGAAGGCCACTCGATTACAACCTCTCATCTCAGAGTTACTCCATTTTATGTGGGCGACTTGTGAGCTAGCGCACTTTCCTGATGACCAATCCAATTCACCCAGTCCGCTCTATGGACACCAGACGAAAAGTTCCATTATTTTTACTGACGCTGTCATATAAGTAGCGGAAGTCGTAGGCTAGAGCACCCATTCACAAGGTTTTTCCAAACGGAAACCCTATTTATTAAAGGTTAATATAAAAAAAATTCCTCTAATAGCACTTAGCCGTTAATTTCGAGAAAGTGAGTCAGGCGTAAAGTTGCCGTAAGAGTGTTTCTCAAAAACCCCAACTCCATTTGGGGCGCCTCGTTTTTCATGGGATCCCTCGCTGCATATGATTTCTTTTTCGATATCCCGCGCATTTATTACGTTTCCTCTGCCCGAGATATCGCCATTCCTCATCCTTATCGATCCAAGAGTGTTTTATATAGAAATAAAAAAAGGACCAAAAGAGTTTTTCTCGGAGTATATTACAGCCTTATCCGACTGGCGCGACTTTGAGCTCATTAATCTAAATCAGAGGAATTAAAAGAAGGGGAAAAAAGCGGCATCTGGGAGAGATTTCAGCAGTTTTTTTTTGTTTTCCCGAATATCCGTCACTTCCCCTTTTTATTAATTGCCCTAAAAAACCACTTTGACCTTATTTAATTGACCGGATAAGTTTGCCCTTTGGCTACGCTGGGTTAATATTCATTTATGATATCAACAATCTCTGCGCTTTCAGCTGTAGGTTAATTAATCGGAATATCGATTTTAATATTAGAGCCATGGATTTACATTATATCTTCCTTTTATCTCTATCATCACTATTATTATATTTGAGATAGTGAGAGTTTCATACTGCAGTTCGATACAATTCCGGATGACGGTTCCTTTAATTATGAACATACGTGTGAATAATCATTAAAATAAAAATCGCGTATTTGTAAACTTGGAAATATCATCTGCCTGGAATGTTTCCAAGTAGAGAGTATCTTCCTACCTTTGGAAATACCACCTTCAGTAGTGGTTAACATTAGTGTGCATCATGTACTACCACGTTAAAACAAATTAAACCGTTTTTACAGTTAAGCATATAAATAATACTGAACATTATAGACTTATTCACATCAGAAAGTGAAAATTTGGTCTCCAATATTATTTTTAAATCCCGAAAGATACTCAAAATTTTGGTGCTATTGCAGATTACCTAGTTTTTCTGGGAAATTGTTTAGAATAATGCAGTATCTACTTAAGAAACCTTGCAAGTCAGGCTATTTAAAATGTAAATAAACGTTTATACTGCAAATTTAAAATTATAGCAAAATAAACCTCTATATTTGGGTAAGAGTGAGACTCAAAGTCTCCTCTTCCATTAACTTCACCGTCATGTTTGGTGCAGTTATTATATTAAAGTAATATATTAAAGTAATGGTTTAAAAAAGTGTGATTCTGAAACACCTAAGAGAACCATAGAGAAAAATTATCATTTGCAAGGAAACGCTCACTAAGAGGTGGGCGGTTACTTGCGTGCGTGCAGCGTGCGCAAACCCTGCGCTGACCGACCGATAGTTGTGGGTGACAAAGAACGTTAAATGTATTTATGATAAGAGATCAATATAAAGTCATATTGGACGAATCTTTTTCGAACTCTGAAGGACCTCAGCCACATTTTCAGATTAGATGTTTTAATCAATATCCCAGGAAAACGGACATAAAGTTTAGCAGGACTCGAACGTAGAATCTTCCGCTTTCCAGGCAGATACTTAAACCAAATGACCATAATTCTGGTTCTTTGGCTTAATTAGTTAAAGAATACTTTGCCATTTTTTCTTGTATAGTCAATTTATTCAAAAAAATTCCAATGAGAAATTTAGAATTCAGTAAATGCTTCCAGTTAAGATTTCCAATATCTTAGCATGACTTCTGATGAGATGGCGGCTCTCATTCATTGCTTTGACGGAAATCCGTTAAATTCTCAACCTTCAGGAATGTGTTACTCGTCTCAAATTTTCCGATGACGAAGAGGAATAGTTCTCCCAATTAAAGTTGAAAAGTGAGTCTCATCGACTTACTTTGTAGGAAGTTTAGTTTAAGAGAGATTTTCGATGCAGTTAATTAAGTATATGGCAATTAATCAAAAGTTATAATTACCTGATCACCTGAGTTATAATTACAAATTCAATTTAACATCGTAGGTTATACTTTCGTAAATGGAATGACTTAATTTCATTAAAAACGTAAAATGACGAATCCAAAGGATGATATATATATTCATAAGTAGCGATTTTGCGTTTTCAGGTCAAATTTAAAATATAATTTAAATTGCTTTCTTAAAATATTTTGAACGTAGAGGAAGCGTTATTCGTGTTTAAAATCAATCGAATTCTGCACAACAGCGAGCAACCACATTTGATTGGAATGGAATTGGAATATACGATTTCATAATTAAATCTAGAAACATGTTTATCAACTTTCGACTTCCTTTTCTTTTATTTCGTTTTTTTAATTTCCAATATTAGTTAGCTAGATAACTTTCAAAACTGGGACATTTGTTTTTCATAATTGGAACGTTAAAGAAACGACTCGCCCATTTTTTAAAGTTTTGTTTCCCCAACCGTTGACTACGTGGTATCCTTCTGATCACATTCGATTTTCCTCTTTCTCTCAACAAATCCTTCTGCAGACTTTTCGAAGAATCTTTTGCATCTCATTTTAACCTAATCTCTCCTTTCCCTTCCCCTTCTCTTGTGGAGGGCTGTCTCTTGTTCCGGCTTCGTTACATTTTAAGAATAAGTCATCTTCTCTTCAAGTTAACGATTAACAGAGGAGATGATGATAATAATAATATTAGTATTAATAATAAATCGTCTTTATTTATAGGCGAGATTCTTAACGCGTAGGTCGTTGTATCATATACAAAATTAACTGAACAAAGAATTGCGAGGAATTAGTATTATTGTTAAAAGTTCGACAACAGACGTAATGTTGTACATATGGGCTCTCACCGGAAATCGAACCCGGGACCGCTTTCACCAAAGGCGAACGCGCAGTCCACTTGGCTACCCGGAAGACCCTGAAATATTTATCGTATTTAATTGCCTCACCTATTTATTCTTTTACTCACTTATTTCAACGATACCAGGAATTAATTTATTAGCGAATTATGTACATTAGGTATTAAATGTGTAGATAATATTTATACTCGAAGATGTAAACTACTCCAACGTATCTAGGTGCATGATTAAGTAACCGAAAGGTAATCAATCTGTTTACTTTGTCTGTATTCTGCTTTTTAATTTTCCTCAAGCTACTTGTCCTATGGGAAGAAATACACAATTGAGCTGATAGGCGATGTTTTTATATATAAAGAAATTCAGTACATTTCTTTAGTGAAAACCAAAGTTTATTTGTGCTGGTAAGATGACAGTGGTAGTTGAAGTTAACTGCAGGAATTTCAACTGCATAGGAAATACTTACATATGGTAGTTATACATTTAATAGATAACGATTGTTTTTTTTTTTTTAGTTTTTCAGATGTTCACATTTACCTTATTATAAAAACCTTATTATACCTTATTATAAAAACAAAGAGTTTTCTCAATACAGCTTTTAGAGGTTTTCTTTGACAAAAGAATTTCCTCCACTGGAGCCAAAAAAGAGCGAAATATTTGCGGAAATTTCAGTCTTAATTTCAACTATGGGTGGCCATATATGTCGGCGAATACCAAATGCCATACTTCAGCTATGCTTCTCAGATTATATAAGAGTGTAGATAAATTACAAAAAACTAAACTTCTCTTCAATACAAATATTAGCGATTGAAGTACTCTACTGAATCTCTCTCCATCATAAGCACAAACATTTTATACTTTTGTCTCCATGTTCTCTTAAGATCTAAAGATTCTGTCTTCGTTTGAGAAGCATAAAAGTAAATTTTTCATCATCCAAGTTGGAATTCATTGAGAATGGTCTAACTATCCTCACCGATATACCTTAGGGAAGGTAGCTTGACAAAGATCCTTCTTTTCTATAGTATGTCTTGCATAATATATGTGTTTAAATTATTTAAGGATATCATGATGTGACTCATGATACAGGGCTCTCTTTATCTTTTGAATAAATTGCTGTGTTCGAAAATTAACGATGGACCATCAATCACAGAGGTTATATTTTAATAGATACAGAAACTACCACATTGTCTATCAAAGTTTTTAAAACCGAGAACATTTTATCTTGAATTTAGCGAGTATTAAGGAATATGTAATTATAAAGCGAGCCCGATTTCCAAATAATAACTTTAATAAATGCCATTTAAGAGTGTTTATTCATAGAAATCCATATCATAGGGGCTGAATAAAGCTCCATTTTTTTAATTTCTCACGCCAGCTATTAACTCGAAATTATTATTTCTGCTCGTTAGACTTTCCTGCCCATTTCGCTTTCACTCAAATTTCCCCTTCTTTTCCTCTAAAGTCCCACTCAATTCCATTATTGCTTTCCTCGGGAAAAGTTCATTTGTGCGAAATCTTAATGCCGCCCCATGGCCGACATCAACGCCCAAACCAGATATTCAATAATTTATGCACAATCGTCCGAGGCGCTCAAAAATATTTCTTTTCGTTCTTTCAAAAGAAACTCAATTGATTACGTCCTTAGGAGTCTTTTGTTTTCCTCCGTTCTTTTAATCTTAGCTCTTCCCAAACATAGTCTCTCGCTCTCATCATCCCAGAGAAATCCTTTTCAAAACTCCCCCCTTCCTCGATCTTCCCAATGCGTCACATAAAAAGCAATTAAAAGCATTCATTGAATTAATTTATTCCATATTCGCCTCTGACGAATGTTTGTTCTCTCAGAGAGTGAAAGGAATATTCGCAGATGCTCCTTGATCTGAGAAATAAAATTTTCAAGCGGTAAGAGAGAATGAACCTGTAATGCTCACTCGAAGAGTTTTAATATCTGGAATTAATTCGCAATTTCTCTGGGTATTTTTCAATAGCCGGAAAATGGAAGACCTGGGTTTGAATTCGAGACACATTGACTTACTTTTACTCTCGTTAACCGTGCGTTTTCGGGTTCTGTGTCTAAAAGTAAATAACTTAACCACGTTTTTCTACGTATTGTTTTGGAGTTAGTTAAAATCGTTCGAGGGAAATACATAAGGGAGGCATACCTGATCCTTGTAGAAAAACTCATCTTTGCCGTATAAGTCCAATGATAATCCTTCTAAGATACCATGGATAAGGTATCTTTAGTTTTATGTTTTCCAGCTATTCTCTTCCACCATTGGCCATGAAAATCTTCCCATGAAAGCATTCGGAACCTCTTCTGTGCTGCTAAAAGAGGAATTAAAGGTCACGTGAGACAAATAGGTAAGATAATTTTCTATATTCAAACCGTAAGATCCTATTTAAAAAATGCCAAATTCTTTCACATCCATTTCCTGTAGTATATTTTAATATACTTTTGTAATGATTGAACCTCAATGGTTATGGAAATAATCTAAGTTGCCAGTCATGTGATTAACAGAGAAAGATTTTGTTCAAAAGCTTATTATGCAGAAGGGATGATGTCATTCGATACTACTTGGAAAGTTAATAAGCAACCGCCTTTAATATGCATCGTTCGTTGTCTTTATCATTTGGATTAACTGTCGTTTTTGTAACTGACAGTGATTTTCTTAACGCGTAGATCGTTGTATCATATACAAAATTAACTGAACAAAGAATTGCGAGGAAGTAAAGATTACCAGATAATAATTACCAGATGATAATAGTACCAGAATTTCGGCAGAACAAACCTACGGTTTTTAAATCACTCAAAGTATGGGCTACAATTCTCACGAAAATGCAAAGTGGAGCAACGAGATATGAATTAAATAAAAAAAACTATTGCGTCTATTTGATCGTGGCGTCGTTCACTGTTATGTTTGGAGCACATTGATGATCCAGCTTTGTTGGCGGAAAACGGACAACTCGAACATTTTTTAGAACGTCGATAAACCATAATTTGCGGTGGAAAATGTGTTCTGTGACATTTTGAATTACTTTATACCGGATTCCTGCAGAAGGCCACTCGATTACAACCTCTCATCTCAGAGTTACTCCATTTTATGTGGGCGACTTGTGAGCTAGCGCACTTTCCTGATGACCAATCCAATTCACCCAGTCCGCTCTATGGACACCAGACGAAAAGTTCAATTATTTTTACTGACGCTGTCATATAAGTAGCGGAAGTCGTAAGCTAGAGCACCCATTCACAAGGTTTTTCCAAACGGAAACCCTATTTATTAAAGGTTAATATAAAAAAAATTCCTCTAATAGCACTTAGCCGTTAATTTTGAGAAAGTGAGTCAGGCGTAAAGTTGCCGTAAGAGTGTTTCTTAAAAACCCCAACTTCATTTGGGGCGCCTCGTTTTTCATGGGATCCCTCGCTGCATATGATTTCTTTTTCGATATCCCGCGCATTTATTACGTTTCCTCTGCCCGAGATATCGCCATTCCTCATCCTTATCGATCCAAGAGTGTTTTATATAGAAATAAAAAAAAGGACCAAAAGAGTTTTTCTCGGAGTATATTACAGCCTTATCCGACTGGCGCGACTTTGAGCTCATTAATCTAAATCAGAGGAATTAAAAGAAGGGGAAAAAAGCGGCATCTGGGAGAGATTTCAGCAGTTTTTTTTTGTTTTCCCGAATATCCGTCACTTCCCCTTTTTATTAATTGCCCTAAAAAACCACTTTGACCTTATTTAATTGACCGGATAAGTTTGCCCTTTGGCTACGCTGGGTTAATATTCATTTATGATATCAACAATCTCTGCGCTTTCAGCTGTAGGTTAATTAATCGGAATATCGATTTTAATATTAGAGCCATGGATTTACATTATATCTTCCTTTTATCTCTATCATCACTATTATTATATTTGAGATAG
>KZ308120.1:2208928-2257891 GCA_000376725.2 Ladona fulva
ATAAATACTAGAAAATATTTAGTAACTAAAATATAAAAACTAACATACAAACTGGTACTTTAATGAATACAAACTAACCTTGGGAGTAAATCTTAGCTATAAATTATTAAAAATAATAACTATGAAATTATTTTCCCATTCCATTGATACTTTTCTAGCTTATGGTTACTAATGTTAACGTAAACCTCCTTGGAAATAAATTATTGTTGCTAGGAGAAAATAATAATCATGGTCGCCAGTTCTTCATGCACCGGATGCTGTTCATCAAGGCACAGGAAGAACTCCTTAATGGTGATGAAAACGATGCCAAATGGGAGAAAAACTTTCGCAGTGACAAGGTTGGTATGAACAGATATTTTGATATGCCTGGAAGGTAAGGTGTTTGAAAAGACAGGAAATGATGGAAGTAAACTGCAAATATACTTGGTAAATGGCATTACTACGAAAGGAGCATCGTGATATGCACGTATTATTGAGTTTTGCATTCTTCGTCACTTTAACATGCACGACGAAAATAACAGTATTAAAAAAGGAAGACTGACGAAAGGATTTAACGAGGCAAATCGGATTCCACGCGTGACTTTTTGCCCCGAAAGAATATTCCAACTAACGCGATTTTGGATTCAATCTTCCGTCGAAAAAAGCATCAAAGAAAGCAGCCGGAAAGGACAAACGCGTAGATAAAGCACTTCCTCCGTTTTGCCAATGATTTCTGAGAAAAACAAAGCGGCAGGAGACAGGCCTAAGCCGACGTAAGCACACGCAAACAAAGAGTGGGAGTAAAAAGGCAGACCGACTAAGAGGATTTAGCTGCTCTTTCTGTGGTTACAAGTGTCCCCCCTATCTCCTCGTCTTCATATGAAGGGGTATTTCAAAGTGGGTAGCGTTTTAAGAGGAAGAATTTTTTCGTAGGTCTTTAAAAGGCACACTCATTTTTTCGGGCTGTTTTTTTGGCTCTTAAGAATGGGGAAGTTGGAGCACAAAACTCCGCGGAATACGCGAAGGGTTTAAGTTTGAGGAAAACTCGATATTGTCAGCGGAAGAGACAAGTAATGAGGTGAAATCTGCCCTTTATCTCATATTTTGCCAGTGTTTCTAAATTCATTTCCCCGAACGCTCTCAAGGAAAATTGGTTACTTTAAAATTTAGCTGAATAAATTTCCGGATAAGATAAGTCTACGAAATGAATTAACTATTCAGTGGTGACGTTATTCATCGGAGATTAGAATTTTCCGGAAAGAATTTTTCTAAACTATTAGTAAAAAACGTAACGCCACGAGATGCACGCAGTAGAAGGGGAATCTTGAGGTCCCTAGAATGCTTTCAGATGTAGGCATCTCTAATTCTTACAATTCCATACAAATGGTGAGGGAATTTGAGTAAAAATGTATCTATAAAAATTAAATATAATTATGCTACATGAAATCAAATCAAATATAACTACGATCATTATGGTATAATGAAAGTACATCTGAGGTATCGGTTATAACGAAGTTGGGTAGTAGAAATGTTTTATTATAAAATAACATTTTACATTTCATTAACATATTGCACTCCGCTGAGTATTGATCTTCCTCATAAGATTCTATGTATTTCAAATTGCAATCATTGATAATTTACCCGGAAAACGTCAACCATCCGATTTGCTTCCTTGTCTGGGCGTGGATTTTCTACTTTTTTTAGAAGTATATGCTCTGTTTACTGCTTCCCTGTTTTATACGATTCTTTATTGAGTTTAACCACGCTGAATTCACTCTGCGCGGAAAGTTAAGCAAATCATCTGAAGGGTTTACCCCTACTCGAGCGAGCCCTTTCTCCAATGCACTTTCTCTCAGGAACTTCAAATTCTTGTGGTTGCCAACTTTGGATTCTAGTTATAAGGGTTTACTTCACTTACGCTTTGGCAGTCCATCAGTGAAATATCATGATTTGGGAGGGAGCGGCAACAACGTGGTTTTGGGGTAGAGACTCACTATCAGAGATTTTGGGTAAGGTAACTCAGGGAAGAATTCGGTTGAGGCGTAGGTCTTCTGAACTAAAAATAGTGGAAAAAAGGCCGTTATCAACGCAATTAAAATATTGTGAAATCACTAATTATAATATTATAATATAATCACTAATTATAATAATCACTGATTAAGGAAAAAGGAAAGGAAGTTAACTTAGTAGGTTGAAAACCTACAGTAGTTCAGTGGTTAGAATACCTGCCCGGAAAGTGGGAGACCTGGGTTCCAGTCCCAGTCGTGTCGGTATTTTTCACACTTGTTAATCACTGATTATATATGCAGAAGGACCTGAGTTACTCTACTTTAAAATTTATTGATATTCCCTGGTAAATGGATAAAGGTGACTTTGCACGTAAATGCGTGCAACTCGGAAAAACCTCAAGTTAGATTATCTTCAAGGGGTATTCTCCTTTCCACCGCTTTGCATGGCCGGTTACTCAGCGAGGACGTTGAATGTGGGTAACATAAAGTCAGACTAAACCATATCGCCTCTACCTATGAAATGTCTCCCAAAACAGTACGAGAGAATGATCTAGCTCGATAACTTATTTAGAGTAAGCATTCGCTCGGAAAATGTAAGATTCCAGATTTCAAGTTCGATTCCTGTCCCTCTCAGACTTTATGTCCTTTCTTATTGGGTTTTAATATTTTTGTTCAAGTATTGTGGATTCCAACTAAAATATTTCTTTTCTTTTTCTGTAATACCCTGAAACGTATTGCTCCTTTCAATAAAGGTTGTTCTAGCGCTGAAACTAGCTGAGAAATTCATTTTTTTTCAAACGTTACGAATATTTTCATATTGTTTCATAATGTCTTTATTTACTGAACCGAAGTTAATTACGATGAATTACACTAAATTTTTACAAAGTAGTGACGGAGTTAGAGCTTTTTTTTTCTTTCGTTTATCATTTTGTTTTTCGAAGCTCTCCATTAAACTTACAAACTTGTTAGTTTAGCTTATGGTTCGGTAAGTCATACAGGTTGGATTAAATAATTTGTAGTATCTTTAGATAAGATGGAGTTCTTAAAAGATATGCGATGCAGCGAACTCTTCTGTAGCTCCTTGAGAAATTTCCGAAGAGCAGGATGTCTCCAATTTTCGAATTTCCGAACTACAACATACGACTCGAAAAAAAAATCCCTGGAAGATTATTATTATGCTATAATCAATAAAGGACGAGGTAAATAATATTACCTTACAAAAAATCTTCGAATATTAAGCCTAAATGTATTAAACATTAACGTCAGTCGATTGATCCCTTAATAACCATTTAGACACTAATTTATCGTTGCTACTCGTAGACAGTTCTGAACTTCCCCGATAGGGGGATTCCTCTGACCCAGTTATTACGAGTCTAGTGGTTAGCAAACTTCAATCCGATAATATGCGAGTGGCGGTCGTGTTATACTCTGGAACTACCAAAAGGTGACGATTAATAGTAGTTTATGAACTCCGCGTGCTAAAATAATGCTCCCACTAAGATAAAACCGATCGAGCAATATTCCTAACGAAGCAATGTGCGTAATTTAATGCTTCGATGCGGATTTATTTTTTACATGTAAGTTTACCATATTAAAGTTCAGTAATGCGTCTTTACATATAAGAGCTGTGCGCTTTTCATAAGAATTGATTCAGTAATAAATTATAATAATTTTACCATACATTAAAATTTACCTTCTAAGGTAATTCAATTGTAAATTATGATATAGGCTTATATCCGAATTTGCCCTTTCAAATTTCGCGAGGTTACTAAATTTTTAGTAAACTTGAAACTTTCCTCCCAGAAATAACATAAACTATCATTTTTAGGATACTATTATAATGGAATTGGTTTAATTTGGCACAAAAATGTTATTAAACTTTAAACGCTCATACCTCTAATATAATGATTGGGAGCGAAGCAGAGACTATATATCCTGGCAAAATTCAAATATTTGCCGATTATATTTCCAACATATTTTTTTTTTAGTTGACTCGTCCATTCAAATTTTCTCTCCAACACTATATGTGTAAATATGCTAACTTTCTTTGAAATCTGTGAAGCATCCTGAAGATAACTTTAAATTTCATTCATTCCAAACGTATTTCTTCCTGCTATGTAAGGAATCCGAATAGTTTTCATACTTATTTTCCCTGAGATAGCCTTTATATTTTGTCGGCAAACATATTAAATGCTTGATTATAGAATTCTATATCTTGAAGTTGAATCTAGGTCATCAGCCAAAGGAAACCTTGTGAATGAAAATGTTCAGAATCAGCTCATATTCAACTTATAGCTGAGTTGTTTAACTATTTTCCTTGAAGAATGTATGCCTTAAACAAGTAATTCATCTTCGTCGTAATATTTTATGTGCCTTTAATTGAAAATTGCAGAGAAGTTTCAAATATTTGCCATTCTACGAATATCTCCTTTCTCGTAACTTTGTTTAAGGAGCAAGTTCCTTGAGTAAAAACGTGGACTTTTCTGAATTGCAACTGAACGTTATATCACCCTTTGGAGTTTTGTTTTAATTTTGGCATTCGTCATAATCATTTATGCAAATATGTCGACATTTTGAACACATAATTGAAAGATATTTTATGCATTTGTTAGGTGAAACATTAGTCATTGCTGATTCATTTAACGGATATTAATGTCATTGACCTAGACATATATCCCGTTTCAGGAAGATCTGATTAAATTTAAGGTAAGCAGTACTTTCTTACTGTAAAACCAGTTTCTTGTTTGAAAAGTGACCTATTTGTGAATATTAGGAGTATCTGTTGACTACGGATACATAAATTTACATATGCTAATATATTCATATGAATATATAAATGCTTAAATATTGAAAATTTGTGAATACACAATTATTGTTATATAAATATTCATTTACATAAATATTGATATTTATAAATATTCGTTTTAACAAATGTTCTTATTTATACATATATGATTATTTGAATATAGAAGTATATAAAAGACGAAAATCATAACATTTTGCTATGTCTGCTGACGGAGCGTTTTCCAGAATGCTCGAAGCTGATCACAGACATTTTAAATTAGCCCTCTAACGTTTCCAGGATGCTATCAAACCGATGATCATGGTCTTCATTCGTGCGCAAGTTTTCACTGAATTAGGTCGATCCTTCGAGAACGCGCACACTCTTCTTTCAATAGAAACAGTTTTGCGATTTCCATCTAGCTAATCGTTTCTGAAACCATCGCTCTTTCCGATTGCGAGGGAAGAGGACACTGATGCTCGCTTTAATTGTAACTCACGGCCATCGAATGACGATAGGCTAGGATGGAAAACGAGAGCTGAATGAACAAGGGATACTATTACTCACGTAGCTTGCTCATGAAGACGACTCGTTTGCCAAAGAGATTATGGACACAGAATTCAGATATACTCACTTAACGCTGTTATAATAGCCGTAGTTCGCTTGATCGCGATAATTTTTCTGTCTATTTAAATAACTAGCTTTTTCCATCTTTCCGTTATACATAACGTCCATAAAGTCTCTTTACAATTTCAAAAATGTATTCCAAAGGCAAATTAAAAGACATATGATAGAAAATTATTACAGCATGAGACGTATACATTTATATATTGTGTAATTTAATTTTACTTTAATTTAGTACACCTCTATGTGGGCACCATTTGTTGAAAAAAGCACATCAATACACTACACGATTTCTTGCCATTTTCACAGCAGCATACTATGGCATAGTCTCATTAATAGTGACAATGGCATCAACGATTCTCTGCTTTAGATTAGTGATGTCCTATACGCCACCCCATCAATACTATACGTATATCATCAATTACCTTCATAATACATTTTTAAAATTGCTGTGACATAAAATTTTTGAACTTATAAAGACTTTATGGTCACCTTGTATCTATAGCCGATTGTATGTGATATCAAGAAATAATCCTCTACGTTTTCAATTTACTAAGGATAAACGCGTCTAAGAAATTTCAGAACTTACGAAATCGTAAAGTTTTCCTTCTCCTACTCTAATTTTCAACACATAATAATTTATTCTATCTTCTTTCTTTCAATGTATAATAATTTCTCTTATGCAAGTTTCCTCACTTTCTTTCTCCTTTTTAGGAATTCTGATTAGTACATCTGAATAAAACTTTGCTTGGTGTTATTTTAATTTTCTATGTGAAAGAAGAATAATGAAGTATTGAGAGAAAATTTTATATAATGCAATTATCACTATGAGCTACTTTTATGAGTACCGAAATTTCTCTGCTTTAAACACTGATTCAAGAAGTCTACCCTCATATATTTCATCCGCACACTTAAAGTTGCGATTTCTAAATATAACGAGCTGCATTGTTCAATTTGATATTAGTAGATGGTTCTCCTACAATGGATATTAAAAATGTAATAAGGAAAACCAAAATAGGTATGCTTCTTGCGAGATATTAACAAGTCAGTTTTGTAGAATTAGGATATCACGTGTCACTTCTTCGTCATTTGTATATTTATCATTGCATGTTATGTATTCACAAGTTCATAGTAATTGATATTTTTTTTGATTTTGACAAAAAAAATCAATGAAAACCCAGACCACAACTTGCTAATTTTCTGTCGTTTTCAGTCCATTTTTTTCGCAATTATTTTTGTATCCTAAGATTAAGGATTCCTCCCTCTTGGATATGGTCAGGCTTGTACTGCTAAGAACCAGAGAAATAGGTGCTTAAGCAAGTTACTTTAACATTTCGCAAATTCTGCGAACAACACGCGTAAGTAAACGATTATGAAAGTAAAGTCATTTTGCAAGCACCCCCTACCACACTTACAAAGGTGAATAAGAGGGTATATATGTAGATGTAGAAAATTGTTTCACGGATCGGCTTTCATTCCCTTTCCAAATAAGAAAAAAAGATTCATCTCCTCCATTTTCATGGCCTTCGCACACATCCGAGCAACATCTGTTTACGCCCAACCAAGATTAAAATCGTCGCTCAGTTTCACTTCATTCGGACCTTATTATTCATCAACCCGCTCCACCATCATTTGAGCCATGAATTTTATGGGGCATTTATAGATACATCCTACGTATAAAAACGAGCCAACACCCGTTTCCGAAACAGGCAGATAAATAAAAGAGTAACACATGGGTCCGGGCGGTCGGCAGAAGCGGCGCATAGCTATATTATCCGATAGAAGGGCAAAAATTGTTCCACCCGCTGTAAAAGTAGAATAATTCGGCGCGTTAACCACCGGCAAATAGGCCGAATCTGTCTCCGCGAGCCATCCCCGAGCAATGGGCAAACATAACGCGAGTGAATGGCGCGGACCGCAAACGTTTTCGAGAAATTCATCGCGCCAGCAGTCATCGTCCGCAGAGCGAAAGGCAATTGGAAAACATTGGCTGTATCTGACCGTTCCGCGAGCCGGTCCCTATTATGAGTCCGTGTGGGTAACGGAATCAAACGAAATTTGCTGTTTTCTTCGAAATGTCGGCCCGATTTTTGTGGTGGTCGGCATTCGCTCCACCTGTCCCCCGATTTCATCGCGGCGATTGCTCATTTCGGTGGAATCAATCAGTTTCTCAATTCACACAGCGCGGCGCTTTAAAAGGGAGCGAACGGGGTGGATATGTGCTAACCGAGCGAATGTAGGCGTTTAAAGTGTGTGGGTGTCAATGAATATTACTCACGACGAGGTGTAGGTTTCGATTTATGCGATATAAAGGGAGGTTTTGTGACGACAGTCATATTGGCGTTGCCGACCTCGGTGGCGTATTCAGCGTGTTAACTCTACAACACGGAGGTCCTAGGTCCGAATCCTGACCAGGGCATGGTTCTATTTTTGTGTATGTGTTCAGAAAAAGTTTATAGTAAGAATGGTCAACTTGACTAGAATTCACCGCATAAATAAAGACGAAATTCTCATTATCATTTCATGCGAGTTATGTGTCTCATCTATACTGAGTCTCTCACTTGCCAGGCAATTGCTCTAGCCAATTCTGACTACCTAGACAAAACAATCTCTCCTTCGATTTAGTAGATATTGACGGGAATTGGTGCAATGAAAGGGATCAGTGAACGATAGCACAAACATTGAATACCTATGATGCCAGCTCACTTCAAATTATGAAGAGGATTACTTGACGATCCAACAAGAATACTCGTACTGCCCATTCAACGAGTTCCTCTAGCTAAAATAATGACCAATAGATATAATAAAATTTTACTTTTTGGAATTGATTTGCTCTTTCAATTAATCTAGGGAACTATTTTTATCTTTAGATACTCGCATGTAATTTCATTTTGTAACGATACAAAACTTTTAAACTTAGAGCCTCTGAATAATTTGTCATAATTTGATATTCGATTTTCATTTTTTCTTATTTTCAATTACCTGATTTTTACATTTATCGTTTTGTATATTGTATTTATATGCATTTACTGTGTTTTCACACCCCTCCTCCGTGGGTGTTTTCCCGCAACGTGGTTTCCTTTCAATCAACCTTCAGTTGCGAAGATTTTTTCCCAGACTGCTGTATATCTTTCAGTTTATAATTATAATTTGTACATAACATAATGACATATGCGGTTAGATAGAAAAAGAGGCCTACGTGGGCCTAACCTCTCCAATAAAGCGTCTGTCTGTCAAATCAAATTTCACCGAACACTAGAAGCATCATGTGGCTCGGTAACTGATTTTGACGACTTTATCAAGTAGCCTGCTAAATAGAAAAATGTCTCTTTCAAATACTTGTCTCAGCTTCGACATTGTTGCGTTGATGTAAAAGCTTCGGAGATGTGAACAGTTCTAAAAAAAGTTCATTCATTTAGGTCACACCGTATTTAATTCCACCCGTGTCATGCCCAAAGTGTATTGCAAGTAATATCCGTTGTGCCATAGCGCTGTATTCGCGTGCATTTATTGAGTTATGGGCTTAGTAAAAAAAGGAATACTACCGCAGGAGGGGCTGACGCCCTCTATGTTGACTAAAAGTATATTATTTATGTGTTTACTTTGCCGCGGTTTGCTTGGCTTCAGGTGGCTGACGACCATTTTAACTCAATAACACACGACAATTCTTAATACTTGAGAAGTCTTTATAACTTATATATTGTGTGGTCGGTGACTCTAAGAGGTCGTGGTTGTGGACGATGCCGCTAAGTCAGATGAGCCACTTGCCCTTGCCTACAAAGTCTCCTGAACGGCATGTCTAATTGTTCTGGCAGGATAGCTGAATTGGGTGATGAACAATCAGCGGAAAGTGGAAGTCCCGAGTTCGAGTCCAGCTCATGTCAGACTTTTTAAATCTCCTTGGAATATTCTTAGGCGCACACCTCATTGTGAAAACCTTTTTGCTCATACATTTATTTATTTAAATTTAAAAGCAATGCCTCTTATTACATGCAATATATTAAATACATATAATGTTGTAATATGCAATAATTTACTTCAAATAACACAATAGTATTTATGTTTCTACTCTCTAAAATTTAATTTTACATATACATCTTAGTTATATCTATTATATCGTTATTTTCTTTCTCACACATCATTTTATTGCTAATGTTCATGCCGTTTTATCAATCTTTCGTCATTTAACTTAAAAATTTGCGCAGTTTATTTTATCAACTTACAATTAACAACTAAAGATATTTTACGAGCTACTACTTTTTTTACTGACTCCCTACTGAGAATTTTCAGCACTTCTGCAAGGCTATCTTCTTTCTTATATCTGGGTAATACATATATAGCTACTATCCATTCCACTTTTTTAATCTTGTGTTTATTAATTTTTTCACGCAAATGGCACAATTTCATCGCCCAAACTACGGCCCGCGAAAGGTTAAAATGTGGTCCGCGAGATAATCGGATATTTTGCTCACTATACGTATATCCTCAGGTGTAACCTCATTATGAGACGTTTAATATCCCTACCTTGAAAGCGGCCCTGGGTTCGATTCTCGGTGGGAACCCATAAGGGTAAAATTACTTTGAATTTAGAAGCTTTTTTAAAATAAATCACTAATTCTTTCCGAGTAATCTTCAAGCATTTCTGTTTTATTTAGACCACGTGTATTCTTACACATGAAACCTACTTCAGTTACTCCTTTTCAACCACAATTCACAGCATACTTAAAGGAAAAACGATGACCCTTTCTATTTGGCCTGCCTAACTATTTTTTTTTGAACTATGCGGCCCACCTCTCAAAAAGTTTGGGACTGTACGCACTTGCGTACAAGTATAAGCTGTAGAATTTCCTTCCTCGGAATGTTTGTCGTATCCTGTATCTTATGCATATTAAAATACAGGCAAATGCTGCAAATTGCCTATATTCTAGGCGCCCCTGCAACTATTACACCTCTGCTAACAGTGAGTTCTATTTCCCTGTTTCCAGCGTCCAATTCCTGAAAGTTGTACCCTGCAAGCCGCCTTTCGGTGCATTGCAGAGGATACCTGTAAAATTACTCTACTTTCCTGTTCGATTGCTTTCGCGTATCGCTCGCGAAAAAAATTAATAATATGAATTATGAATAAGCATCTATTTTCCTGATTTTTCTCGCACTATCGGACGGCATATCTAACGGAGAGGATGCATAATATCGGCTTGATGTTCTTAATCCGCATTTCTTCAAAATTTCTAAATTTATATAGTAAATTGAGGCTTTATTTAAATCTTCCATCTTCTATAGATTCCCCTCGTCCCTATTTCGTGCGTCCTGAGGCATCTGAGTCACGCTCAGTGATTTTTTGTTACCATTTTTTTACAAAAGGTATCGCATTTCGTTGTTACTTCTCTAATTCCGGAATAAAGTAAAGTATATCCCTGTTGTTGTAGTAACCAAACGTGGCTTCCTACCATATTCTTGATTTCTCACATAATGTGCATCTCATTTGTGTAATCGTAACTTTTGAATAGAAGAGTATCGGTCGACCTCTCAATATTTTGTCTATAATACTTCTTTCGACAAATATTGTATGAAATTATCGTCCTAAAGTTATTGTGAAATGAAGTTACCTTTAAATTGTCTTAATAAACTACTCTCTTTCTGTCTGAACTTGCTTTAAACCTTTCCGTTATTTTTCTATCAGTCCATCTTGGTCCCTTCAATCTTCTTCAAAACCACACATCTCCAGTGTCACGTTTATTACTCATTCATAGTGCCTAAGTTCTGCATCCATGTATCAGTCTAATTTTAAATATAGTTTCCTAAATTAAATTAAATATGCTGGAGGAATATCGGAGAAGCGTCGCTATTTTTACTCCTCCGGGATTTTGGCCTTTCGCGTCCATGGTTATTAAACAGTGAGCTATTACATAGTAATAATCGTGTGGGAATGTCTTGTGGACACAATCTATTGGATTTTAAACCGATAATCATCATGGAAATATAAGCGCAAATTGCCCGGTTCTCAAGGAATAGTGACGAAATACCATTTGAATATACAAGTACTGAATACGAGTTCATACGGATGCATTAGAGAACTGTCTTCCACTGTACGATTGTGACGAAATTGAAAATATTCGCAAAAATACCTCGTTACCCCAAAGAAGAAATACTGTTCGAGTATTTCTTAGTTCGGGTACCAAAACTCAATAAATTCGCAAATACTAAGGAAATACAGGCTGCGGTTCAGTATTGCTGTAAAATTCACCTATTTTCATAGCAAAAAACGCAGCACCGGAAGCGTAAAAACTCCTACGTAAAACGATAAGGGAAGAGCTACAGGGAGCCGAAAGAAAGAGCTCTCTGAAAACATCGTCGGGGGAAGAATGGATATGGGAACACGGTGCATTCTGGTCAAGCTTTTTAACCTACATCGTCGAACAGAGCGCCACATGACCGCGTTCGAATGCAAACCTCTCGAATTGTTTGCTTTGGGTCAAGCCATTATGAAGTCCTCATACCCAGACCCCGCTCGTTTGCTCCCCTCTCTCTAACGGCACCTATGACACACACGCACCACTCCATGCAAAATCCTCTGAAGCGACAGAGGAACAAAAGAATCGCTCGCGTTTTGTTACGCGAGCATTCCACGCGACCCCGGGGTTGGCGCCCGAAAGGACACACACGCGACCGCACCCAAAGCTGACGGTTTCGTTGCGGATCGGTTCGTTTTTGGTATATGAGTTGGTCGCGAACTTGTGTGCCGTTTTTCCGCCCATCTATTACTCGCGCCCCTATTCCCGTCGTGTTGAGTAAGGTGGTGATGTTCGTCGGTACATTTGACGGCCTCCCAAAGCGCTAATTCAAGGGTTCAAAGATCCGGATTTGGATGGTGTGTGAAGGACGGGGTTGTAAACTCTCTCCTTACGCGTGCCTTTCTGTTTGTCTTTTCCGCGTTGTATCTCAGGGTTACTTTCAGGGTTCTTTACCCCTCTTCGCGTTTGTTTTGCAAACATCTGAGGCTCGAATAAAGGAATTATTCTTCTAGGCTTCATCTGGGTGGTTTTGTTGATATAGGTAGCTTTAGACCAATACCTAGTGTCTTTACCGTCCTTTTAGAGGGGTTTATTTTGGCAACAGCGGTCAGTATTAGCTCCTATTATTACTTTACTGGCCACAGATTATGAGTACTATTTTTTGAAATAAATTCTCGGTCACAGAAACCCGTTCCATCTTAAATGAAATTAAAATCCTTCGTAATTTTCCACAGGTTTTATTCTGCGACCGGTTTCGTAAGAAGGTCTTACATGTAACGCCTGATCATATCGATTTTACCGTTCCATCTTAATGTTCTTTATAATTCACATGTAACTTGAGCACTGTTGCTCACTTTCAGAGTAGATTTCAGAATCTAAGTTGAACTCCTCCTACAGTTTACTATAAAGTCAACTTCTTTTTTCAAATCAGTCAAAGCATTATTTATAGAAATGATCAACGATATGTCCATGGCCATAATATATGTATATGTAACTAATTTTAACTGCAAATGTCCAGTAATATATGTATATGTAACTAATTTTAACTGCAAATCGTATCCGGATTTGTTTTTTCGGAATCGTAGTCCAACATTAATGATCACGAAAATTGAATGTAAATATTTGTGGAGAATTTATATAAGTCGGATTTCTTCTGACGCCTGAAGTATAGTATGTACATGCATAGTATGAGAGTTAGGCTCCTCTTGTATCACTTAAATATCTTAGATTTATAAGTTGGGAAATGTTTATTTTTAGCATAGCGAGTGACCCATAAATAATATTTTTGTCGTATCGTGGTAGCTAACTATCAATTTTGACTACTGTTTCAGTAGATAAAAATATATGACAGAAAATATTTATGGCTATGTGAAAATGATGAACAGCTTCTCATAGGGTTATTGATGTATTTTTATGTATATTGATGAATTGATTTTTTTGTGCATTTATGCTTTCCATCAGCAATCTGAGAAGAAGGCTGTTATTTTGATAAGGTGAGGAAAGTTGAGAGTTATTTGCTCTTGGGAATCATTCAGAAACATATCACGTTATAAAATCCGAAGATTCGTCCATTTTAAAGATCAAGATTATCTTGTAGTTTGTAATAAATAGATAGCAACATTTGATTTAAAGTTTAAACTTTCTGCTGGAATATTTGGATCTTCTTTCAAGAGATTAATTCGGGATAATAAACCCTCAAATAGTGAGTTTAATACCACCAGTATCCCTGTCAAGCTATTACCTTCAGGTAACCATACTTCGAAATTTCTTTGCCTGTAAAAATATTACTTTTTTATTTATTTTTTTTTCCACGAAAAAATATAATATATACTTTTTTCAGTAGATGCACGGTATTATCTTTCCTTCTGTTAACCTATAATCAACAATTATGACGGTTCAGAATTTCAGAGAAAGCCAACACTAAAAGGTGATTGCTCCTTAGGTACTGTACTCAGAATCTCTCATGAGTCGACCCTGGCAAGTATATTCATTTTATTTAATTCCCAAACAACACACATACACTCACAAAAGACAAATGATTTAAAAGAGATGAATTGGAAACGCTCTGAGAGGATTCGATGGAACATTGGACTGACCAGTATTCACAATAACTCAACCGAAGACAATCGTTTCAGAAGCCGTAAATGATATGTTACCGGAAGGACTTATATCCGACGCGTTCTCGCAAGATATGGGTTGCTCTTCAAAAGCTTTAGCATTGAATATTCACTAAGAATCACTGAATCAAAAAAGAAAGACAGCTCACCCGGAAGTGCGTTACCGATGCCTATCTTACACGAATGATTAATTCTTTTCCTTCCTGCTTTTGTTTCATTTGTTGACTTTTTTTTCCTTCATCACTGATCAAAAATATTTTTCATTGCTGAGTCGATGGCAGTCCGTAATACAACGAAGCGAATTCAAATAACTCCAGCTATTGAGAAAGCCCATTAAAGAACCAATGATTAGATGCTCGATCATATTACCGTACAATGACGTTAAATAGGTAGATATATAGTGCATTGGATCCTCCTTTAAACCGCTTTCGATTGTTGGAGTAACATTCGCAATTTACGCAACTTTCGCGACCTAATCTTCACTCATAGACATTTCAAATGTTACTTTCAGGAAAGGAGCTACGCTTTTCGCTATTTTCTTAATACCCGAATTTGTATATTCTCAGGACCAGATGTTTTATTAGGCTTACGATGATGCAGTGTTTTGAAATAAAAATCCATTGCTCTTTGATTTGCACACATTTTATGTAATGAACTTGAATCCCATTATTTTATGATCCCAACAGTACTACTGATTTTCTTAAAATTTAATTTGGTCTAGGATAATTCCCAAAGGAGAAAAACTTCAGACGGGACAGGGGCCATTTATATACCGGGTCACAACATTTTGACATGCCGGGAGACTATAGTTATAGGAATTTTCTTAGGCACACTTCTTTACGTCCTAAGTCACCTTAAACCTTTCCTTTCAGCAAGAATGCTACACAGTATTCTCACACGAAGTACACTTATTTATTTATTTAAATTTACACTGCAATTTGGCCTTCTGACCAGGTGGCAGCGTTGGAGGGGGAACTTAACATTTTCAGACACAATAAATTGCTAAACAATTAAAATTAGAAAGTTTTGTTACTTTTAGTGTAAAAAGTTCGTTTTAAATCGAATCTTGCTAACTAAATCCATTAATTACATTTGAATTAGGGAGTAGAATAATTTTTACTGAGATTGCTTGATTCAGTACGTTACGTAGAGTTAGGTATCCAATTGCTTAGAAATTAAAATATCCAAATATATAAGCAAACAGAGCTGATCGTTTCACCTGTATTTAAACGTGGGAGTTTGCTTATCTTAGAGGTAAATTAATCCAGTAAGATTCGTATTTATCTCCACGTAATCCTAGTTCAGTAATCCATGGAATAATTTTTCATAAAATTTACAATTGCTGATACTTCATTCTTAAATGTACACACACATTTTTAAATTTCAATACTTATTCTTGAACATACGAAATACATCATTCTGTATGCTTTTTACACTTCACACCCTCTTTGCGAATTACTTCTAAGGTTATCATTAAGCGCTAAAAATCAGAGTAAAGACTACCATTCTTATACCTTTTGCATAATAAATATGACTTTAAAAAGTTTCATAATAGGAACAGCTTTATTCCCAATGCTTAACATCTTCCCTCCCATTATACTCCTTGATTAAATGTTTCAGCCATCCTACAGATGCGAAAACCTTTTTATATTGCGGTCCGTTTTTCCTCCTTCCTCCTCAAATTCCTACCTGTAAGGAATTCAATAAGATGTAACCAGGGGGAAAGCGGCGTTGTGAAATCATTCCGTTCGTGCGAGAAATTCTCCGGATCCATGAATTATTATTTTTTCCTCGTCCAGAAGAAGCATTTCGCGCATGAGCGGTGGGTAACGACATTTAAGCCCAAAAAAGTGGAATAAATTTAATGAGACGGAAAGCAGAAAGATGGAGGAAACTCTTTTGCCTGACGTCCGAGGGAATGAATGCCGCCCTAGTTCGGGACGGAAAAAGTGTCGTAAGAACGGAAGTGAGGCGCTCGTCCGTGTAATGATGCGCGCGAAGAGCGAGAAAGGAAGTGAAGTGTTCAATCCCTGTTTGGGGCTGATCATCGCACGTGCTACCATCTACTTGCATAACTCCCTACGACTTGAATTTTCGAGTATGATTTCGTCGCACACGTATACCCTCCGAATTGATAAAGGATTCCTAACGCGCACTCACTTTCTCGGATAGCCTGAGATGTCTGCCAATGAGGTTGATAACCAGGCGTATCCTTCAGCGTATTTCCTGAGCGTAAAGTAGTGTGTAATAGTTGGAGGCTGTTATAAATTCAACTCCCGCATAATTATTTAGCTAGAAATGGACAAAAAGATCCTAAGGCTATATTTTTATTTAATCAGAAAGAATAGCCTCACGAAATCGAGACAAGCTCCCAGAGAAGGGTAATTGAATGAAGGTTTTTAATTTTGTGGTCGAATAACTAACGTTTGCTCTTCAAAATTGCGAGAATGTTGATAAAATAAACGAAAAATTCCTAAAATTTAGAGGCTTTTAACAAGCCGAAAATTTCTTTTCGTGTATCTGTTGGTCTCGGTTCAGTCCTAAATGAGTAAATGTGTTCCCATAAGGCATACATGTAAAGTCATTTTAATCATATACAGGCTCAAAATCCATTCTAAATGTAAAAGGAATCATTCTGCAAAGTTGTACTATTTTCATAAGAAAGAAATTTTACAGACTCATATCCTCAACTTCGATTATATTCGGCTCCAAATAGTGTGTGAATTAAGGTATGATATTTTGGTTTTCATCGACAATTTTCCTTTTCGAGAACCTGTCAATGTGACAGGTTATCGAAATAATCTTAGAGGAAAATATTTTTTTCTCTTTTGTAGGAATAAGACTATTTTATTTGATTCTCCTGATTTATCCGTTGAGAATCAACGGGCAAATTAGCTAGTTAGTAGACATATTAGAGTAAATGTTCAATTTTTCTCGGCATTTTCTTAACAAAAATTACCTTTCTCTTTATACACATGAACAGCCATTACCATTATAGTAATAATGGATAAATTGTACTTGTAATTGATAATTTTTATAATAAACATATTTACGTGTGTTGGTGTTTGGGTGTTTCCTGCACGGAAATAGGCGGTTTGTAGGGAATACATTTAGAAGTAATAGTGGATTTTGAGCCCATTATTCACCATCTTCTTTAAAATAACCAAGAATCAGAAAGATTTTCCTAAATTTTCGTGTACTTAAAGTACTTTTAGGATTTAACTTATAATCTTATAATTCTTCTCGTCGTTAAACATCTGTAAATATAACACAACGCTTTTGTAAATGAGTAAGCATTGATTTACCGAAAATTACTTCTAGAAGATATTTTATTTAAGATAAGACTTCAGTAATATTCTCCGAATTCCATATGCGAATAAAAGTGTATATAAGTTTCCAAAATATAGGCAAATATTTCGAAAGGAACGTTCTCAGGAAAGGACTTTTTACGTATTTTGGAAAAAAAAATCTATCTCGCAATTCCGTGAAACGTTTGAAGTTGCCTCACTCTCGTCTTTTTAGAATATTAAAAACTTTCTCGATACTTGGGGGAAACAAGCCGAGGGAGAACGATATATCTCTCTGGTTTTACTTAAAATTCCTACTTGCTCTTCAAACTCCGACGATAAGGTTTTAGTACAAAATACGAGAAATATTCACCAGCTTGCATTAAAACAGTTATATTCGCTCGTCTCAATTCTACTCCATTTCAAAATCATCTGATGCACAAATTTTAATCAAACGCCATCAAAACAAAAACAATGAATGTGTAATTCTACTTCAAACATCAGTCTGTGCGTTTGATATCTTTATCACATTTGCATTATTCCATTATATGGGTCATACGTTCAGAGGAAATGTTACTTGAAGTGTTTCTGTATTATGTATTGTCTTAATACGAATTTAAGTCGCAGGCTTTTGAAAGTAGTGCAACGTGCTTACTGTGTTACGAAAAGTTATTAGAGAAACGGTATTTCAATATATTAAAAACTTGAATTTTATTATTAAATTTTCCCTGCAATTTTCGCTCTTCCATGAATAAGTTAATATTTATTTCTTTGGAGGTTGACTTCACGAAATATTGAGAAAAAGGTTTCCTCTACACGATTAAAACAGAAATTTTATGGATAATTCCATCGCTACATGAACTAGGAATCAAATCATTGTATTTAATCTGTATTCGATGGCTAATATTCGTAGTGTTCTCAAACTTATAAAGTACTTATAGCTCCAAATGTGTAAGTTTTACAAGGTTACCTTTAGGAATAACAAGTGTGAAAAATAACTTTCCTTAATCCTTGTAAGTTACCTTTACTTGAATATTTTTGCACTTGATTTATAAAATAGAAGCGCGTAGAAATTGTATGTCTCATTCGTTAAGGTTCCAAGATATATGTGCGTTTAACTACCTGAAACTTTGAGATGTTCAAGTAAATCGCGCAAATTACATTTTTGTTCATTACTATGTTACTTCCTATGAGCTAAATTTCTAAAACAGGTGTCATGCAATCTAGCTTATTGTGAATATAGGTTTATGCTGATTTAACTTAACTGCAGTGAGTGGAAAACGTACATGTAATTCCGTATTATAGCACTACATGTATCACCATTTTAGCCCCTTATTCCTGGCCATTTCCTTTCCATGTAATTTAATCCCTAAATTCTATTCTCTCTGGTCGGACTTCGCAGGAAGACGTTCTAAAGGCATAAGTAAAACTTTATAATGTCCACAACCACCGGTTTCAGCTTGGAAGTTGTCATCAGGTTGTTTTGTCATTTTTAATGTTATCCCCATTTGTACTATATTTTAATTTAAGATTGAAAGACAATTGAAAGACAATTGAAAGACAAGATGATAGGCGATTTTTTACTGTATTGGCTGTTAGAACTACTTGTTGTTGAAATCAGTTGTGGAATGCTAGGTTGCGTGGAAATCCATGGCGGAAAGTTTGAAAAAAAATTCACAATTTATACATTTCCACAGGATATTTCAAAATCGAATGGTTTTAGAACAGATCGGCCATCATCAGGTCTTCATCTGTCTATCATCAGGTCTTGCTGATGATGGACTTTCCGTGCCGAAACAGATCGTTTTTATTATATCCTGTGGAAATATTTAAAATACAAATTTTATTTTTACCTTTCCCTTTGTTGCTCTTAGTGTTGCTGCTTCTCTCAGTATTTCCAATTGCAGCAACAGTTTTTAGTGACGGAAATCTTTCGCAGATTTAAATTACCGGTAATTATTTCCCTCACAAAAAGTACGAATGAATTTGAAATGCCAACTCTCACGATCAACGCCCTTTTATCTGTTCCGTCTTTGTTAAATGCGAAAAATATTCCTAATCTGTGAGTAGAAAGGATGCCACAGGAAACAAACAAATCGATCAAAAAAGAAAAACAATCTATTCGTGCGTCTTTGTAATAAAAGTGACAGATCTAACCGATGTCCTCTTTATTTTTGGAAATGGTTATTTTTACCGATCTCTTTGAATTTAAAGAGTGATAGCTTTCATCTACGGAACAGTTTTCACTCTCCGTTATCGAATCGTTTGAGTTTTCTGATTCAAAGTCAAGTCGTTGTGTGCAGAGAAAGGATACTACCCTATGCGATTGGAATACGCCTCTTATCCGATAGGGAGATATACATAAGACATTTTATTTTACGTATTCGAGACTATAAAATAAATATAATTAGGGAAAATAATCTATCTCCTCCGACGCAGATACTTACATTATAGGAATAATGTTTACATACATTTGCCAAGGCCATAAGATGAAAACTATTTGCGCGCACCTATCCCTTAACGTACAGTCATGAGCAAAAAAACTCAAAAAATTGCGGGTAACATAAGATTCTGGATACTCTTAAAACTCCTTCTGCGGAACATGATGCAACACTTTATGGAGTCTATCTCAAATATAACGGTAATTATTTTGGCTACCAAGCCTTGTTTGTCAATGTTAATTGCCAAGCTGGGTTCTTCGGAGGACACCAGTTTTACCTTCTTTTTTTAATTGTTTGTTGCTGTATATTACTTAAAATAGATTTTTTGGAAGGTTTTGGTTTTTGAAAGATAGAAATCCAAGTATATTTTGTTCAACAATATTTTGTTTATTTATTTAATAGTAGTAAAAGTATACCAAATATAGCCGATATACTATTACCAACTTCGAAAAAAGTCGTACAAATGCGTTGAGCATTAACATTTCGTCTAGAAAGTCAATTTGTTTTGAGCTTGAGCTCAATCAGAGCGTACATTTAAGAAAAATCTATGACGGGGTCGATCAAGCAGAAACAGGAACGTTATTGAAGCGAGGTCCTGCCGGGAACACATGGGAGTTATTATTTATTTATGTTTCTATGAAGGAATTTTATAAAAGACGAATTATATTTCTTAGCTTAAACTGATGCGGAACAGAAAACATTAATTGTCATAGTTACAGCAGGATCACGGAAAATGTAAATGTAGGGTCCTCCTAGGACCCCCTTGGTATGTTAAGCGGTATGCTGCATTGCAAAAGGCACACATTTGGACGTAGTTGGAGGCTAGAGTACTGAGAATTTAGACTAATATCTCACAAGACTCACGCATGTCAATCGATAAAAAGCAAGGAGAATGCCCTAATGTAAGAGACTGTATGGCTTATCTGTGATTTAGGATGCATAGCATGTATTTCCAGTCAATAAGTAGTAAGTCTATTTTAATTTATATTGGGTTGGAACAGACAGTTACGCAGCCTTTGTACTTTAAAAATACTGTATATACGACCCGCTACGAATCACCTTGTACTCCGCTTTAGAATTCATATCTATTTACAGATTAAACAGTAAACACCCAGCATTTTAGAATGAATGGCAGCCATTAAAGTTTGGTTCTTCAGCAGACAAGTTAAGGATATCGTCCACGCGGTTGATTCCGAATCAGAAGGAGCTCGTTAATGAATTACGGTATCACATTGTCAGTCGTATCATATTGTTTATTAGCGGTTTTACTCTTAAATAAAAATTCTTTTTATATTTGGAAATAATCTTAGTTTACCCAAAAATCTTCATCGCTGCCCGCGAACACTTTCGGCAATATCAACTCTGCCCTCCCTTTCTTTCTAGCCTACGAATGCCTACTTTTGCGTAATAGGACGGGAAGTAATTTACTATTTTCTAGTTCACTCAATTCGCGCCAGAATAACACGAAGTAGTATATTTTCGCCCCCTTGAGTTTTGAATCAACGAGGTTCCGCGAAGAATTTGAATTTACGTCAGAGTCCCTAATTCTACATCAAACAGAAACATCCTCAGAACACTTTTTCAACAATGTTATCAAAAAGGATATTTTTACAATGAAAAGCGCAGTAACTTAGATCCACAAAAGATAGATCTCTTTGTTTCTTCATACGTTATTTTGTATAAATGTCACCTGTCATCCTAAAGAAAGTCAAGGAAAAGGAAAAAGGTTTAATACAGCAGAATCTCTCATGCATAAAATAAAGCTTCAGATATAAAGGAATATGGACTCAGATCACGCACAAGAATCGTCAAACATCGCCTAAAGTATGAACTTTGTTCACATACGTGTAGAAAATGTTTGCTTTAATTTTCCCTCATTCCATCTCTATCTGTATCTGTTATACACTAGTACGATTGAAAAAATTGGGAGCGGTATCTACGAAGTAAGTTGTTAAATTGCAACTGCAGGATTTTGCCGTAGTCTGTTATAGGAACGTATCTGGCGTCCAAACATATGTAGTGCATTAAAACGTGTCATTCTTCTGAAATGCCTGAGTCTGCGTTTAAAGTCATCACTGCGGAGGATGAATTTGAGGGTTTATTTCATCAATCATGCATGTACGCACATATATATAGAGTGGTACCTTGGTTAACGACGGTAAACCGTTGCAAGATTGATGTGGTTAACCCAAACCGTCGTTATCTAAGGCGCGATTTTTCACATCCTTACTGTATGTCAGATATGTAGATAAAACTCATTTAAATGTGATTAAAATGTGGTATATGTAATTTATTAAATTATATTTGCAACAAAATATATCATTAATTGAATGAATAGTATTTAAATCAATTTTTAATCGTCAATCTTCTCCAGAAGGCGTCGTAAACCAAAGCCTTCGTAGTTACCTAAGGCATTTTTCGATCATAGCCATACGTCGCTAACCAAGTACGTCGCTAACCAAGTACGTCGTTAACTGAGGCCGTTGCTAACTAAGGTACCACTGTATAACAGTTTACCTTTCAGACTAAAATAAATTGATAGAGAAAATACCCTAACAGAAGGTGGATGAACACAGTTGTAGTATAATAAATACAAGACCTAAAGGAGCGGAAAAATAATTTCTTAAAATATTGACTAAGAAAGGGAAGCTCATTTAGTCATTAAACTCCGGGGCGAGAGGTAAATTATGTTACCATCTTTATGATCGTTTTTATTATATCCTGTGGAAATATTTAAAATACAAATTTTATTTTTACCTTTCCCTTTGTTGCTCTTAGTGTTGCTGCTTCTCTCAGTATTTCCAATTGCAGCAACAGTTTTTAGTGACGGAAATCTTTCGCAGATTTAAATTACCGGTAATTATTTCCCTCACAAAAAGTACGAATGAATTTGAAATGCCAACTCTCACGATCAACGCCCTTTTATCTGTTCCGTCTTTGTTAAATGCGAAAAATATTCCTAATCTGTGAGTAGAAAGGATGCCACAGGAAACAAACAAATCGATCAAAAAAGAAAAACAATCTATTCGTGCGTCTTTGTAATAAAAGTGACAGATCTAACCGATGTCCTCTTTATTTTTGGAAATGGTTTTTTTTACCGATCTCTTTGAATTTAAAGAGTGATAGCTTTCATCTACGGAACAGTTTTCACTCTCCGTTATCGAATCGTTTGAGTTTTCTGATTCAAAGTCAAGTCGTTGTGTGCAGAGAAAGGATACCACCCTATGCGATTGGAATACGCCTCTTATCCGATAGGGAGATATACATAAGACATTTTATTTTACGTATTCGAGACTATAAAATAAATATAATTAGGGAAAATAATCTATCTCCTCCGACGCAGATACTTACATTATAGGAATAATGTTTACATACATTTGCCAAGGCCATAAGATGAAAACTATTTGCGCGCACCTATCCCTTAACGTACAGTCATGAGCAAAAAAACTCAAAAAATTGCGGGTAACATAAGATTCGGGATACTCTTAAAACTCCTTCTGCGGAACATGATGCAACACTTTATGGAGTCTATCTCAAATATAACGGTAATTATTTTGGCTACCAAGCCTTGTTTGTCAATGTTAATTGCCAAGCTGGGTTCTTCGGAGGACACCAGTTTTACCTTCTTTTTTTAATTGTTTGTTGCTGTATATTACTTAAAATAGATTTTTTGGAAGGTTTTGGTTTTTGAAAGATAGAAATCCAAGTATATTTTGTTCAACAATATTTTGTTTATTTATTTAATAGTAGTAAAAGTATACCAAATATAGCCGATATACTATTACCAACTTCGAAAAAAGTCGTACAAATGCGTTGAGCATTAACATTTCGTCTAGAAAGTCAATTTGTTTTGAGCTTGAGCTCAATCAGAGCGTACATTTAAGAAAAATCTATGACGGGGTCGATCAAGCAGAAACAGGAACGTTATTGAAGCGAGGTCCTGCCGGGAACACATGGGAGTTATTATTTATTTATGTTTCTATGAAGGAATTTTATAAAAGACGAATTATATTTCTTAGCTTAAACTGATGCGGAACAGAAAACATTAATTGTCATAGTTACAGCAGGATCACGGAAAATGTAAATGTAGGGTCCTCCTAGGACCCCCTTGGTATGTTAAGCGGTATGCTGCATTGCAAAAGGCACACATTTGGACGTAGTTGGAGGCTAGAGTACTGAGAATTTAGACTAATATCTCACAAGACTCACGCATGTCAATCGATAAAAAGCAAGGAGAATGCCCTAATGTAAGAGACTGTATGGCTTATCTGTGATTTAGGATGCATAGCATGTATTTCCAGTCAATAAGTAGTAAGTCTATTTTAATTTATATTGGGTTGGAACAGACAGTTACGCAGCCTTTGTACTTTAAAAATACTGTATATACGACCCGCTACGAATCACCTTGTACTCCGCTTTAGAATTCATATCTATTTACAGATTAAACAGTAAACACCCAGCATTTTAGAATGAATGGCAGCCATTAAAGTTTGGTTCTTCAGCAGACAAGTTAAGGATATCGTCCACGCGGTTGATTCCGAATCAGAAGGAGCTCGTTAATGAATTACGGTATCACATTGTCAGTCGTATCATATTGTTTATTAGCGGTTTTACTCTTAAATAAAAATTCTTTTTATATTTGGAAATAATCTTAGTTTACCCAAAAATCTTCATCGCTGCCCGCGAACACTTTCGGCAATATCAACTCTGCCCTCCCTTTCTTTCTAGCCTACGAATGCCTACTTTTGCGTAATAGGACGGGAAGTAATTTACTATTTTCTAGTTCACTCAATTCGCGCCAGAATAACACGAAGTAGTATATTTTCGCCCCCTTGAGTTTTGAATCAACGAGGTTCCGCGAAGAATTTGAATTTACGTCAGAGTCCCTAATTCTACATCAAACAGAAACATCCTCAGAACACTTTTTCAACAATGTTATCAAAAAGGATATTTTTACAATGAAAAGCGCAGTAACTTAGATCCACAAAAGATAGATCTCTTTGTTTCTTCATACGTTATTTTGTATAAATGTCACCTGTCATCCTAAAGAAAGTCAAGGAAAAGGAAAAAGGTTTAATACAGCAGAATCTCTCATGCATAAAATAAAGCTTCAGATATAAAGGAATATGGACTCAGATCACGCACAAGAATCGTCAAACATCGCCTAAAGTATGAACTTTGTTCACATACGTGTAGAAAATGTTTGCTTTAATTTTCCCTCATTCCATCTCTATCTGTATCTGTTATACACTAGTACGATTGAAAAAATTGGGAGCGGTATCTACGAAGTAAGTTGTTAAATTGCAACTGCAGGATTTTGCCGTAGTCTGTTATAGGAACGTATCTGGCGTCCAAACATATGTAGTGCATTAAAACGTGTCATTCTTCTGAAATGCCTGAGTCTGCGTTTAAAGTCATCACTGCGGAGGATGAATTTGAGGGTTTATTTCATCAATCATGCATGTACGCACATATATATAGAGTGGTACCTTGGTTAACGACGGTAAACCGTTGCAAGATTGATGTGGTTAACCCAAACCGTCGTTATCTAAGGCGCGATTTTTCACATCCTTACTGTATGTCAGATATGTAGATAAAACTCATTTAAATGTGATTAAAATGTGGTATATGTAATTTATTAAATTATATTTGCAACAAAATATATCATTAATTGAATGAATAGTATTTAAATCAATTTTTAATCGTCAATCTTCTCCAGAAGGCGTCGTAAACCAAAGCCTTCGTAGTTACCTAAGGCATTTTTCGATCATAGCCATACGTCGCTAACCAAGTACGTCGCTAACCAAGTACGTCGTTAACTGAGGCCGTTGCTAACTAAGGTACCACTGTATAACAGTTTACCTTTCAGACTAAAATAAATTGATAGAGAAAATACCCTAACAGAAGGTGGATGAACACAGTTGTAGTATAATAAATACAAGACCTAAAGGAGCGGAAAAATAATTTCTTAAAATATTGACTAAGACAGGGAAGCTCATTTAGTCATTAAACTCCGGGGCGAGAGGTAAATTATGTTACCATCGATGATGGTTTTGCTATGAGTGACTTAGAATTTCCATTTATCTTCTTTGATTGTATCGCGCTCTTATCATGTTTTTGTTCTTCTCTTTAATTTAATATTGTTATTCGTATGTACATTTCCATCGGTTGTTCAACTTCAGCGTTAGGTTTATCTTTTTTCCGAATATGCTCTTAATAACCAAATCCTAGCGTAACGCTCCTGAAGCAAGCAGAGCGCTTTTAGAAACGGCTATTAGAGGCCATTCTATCACGTGCAGACATCATAGGAAAGAACAAATTAATTGAGCCACCTTCAAAACTGATTAATTCATCTCCGATAAATATGAAAGATGTCGACCTAATCGCTTCAAATTCGTCCAAATGGGATAAACACTTTCATCTTCGGGTGCAGCGGTAAATAAAGGAATTAATTCCTCTGCCTCGAGCAGCCCCGCTCTCTAACCGATCCAAGATATACACTGTCACGCTGCGACCTTAATCCATCTGCAGGAGAACAGTGGAACTAAAACGATCGCCTGGAACAAAGCCGTTAGTCAACCGGAAAGTTCAATGGAAAGGGAGATACGGTATAAAGCAGCGTAATAGTTTAAACATCGCTGGCAGTCAGAGAGGAGGGCGTATTGGAACTTAAAAAATATAGAAAAGCGATCGGAGAAAGGAAAAAATTCCAGAAACCAATTCGAGCTCTCCTCGGAAGAGAGAGAAAAAATAGCTCTCTTAACACACTGCCCCTGTCGCCTCGCTCCCAATCTGGAGTGGCTCCCTGCTGTAAAACTCTTCCGCCTACCTTTTTCACACACGCCATTCCATTGGGCTGTAGCCCACCCTTCGGCAGTCCAAAGCAACCTTATCCCGTTCAATTCCCCACTCCAGTCGCGCGCTCCATGCATTCCGGTCACGTTCAAACTCAATCCACGCTCTGGACGGTCACCAGCAAACCTTTCAGGGTATGGTAGTCTACTCCCTGAGTCGATCCTCTAGCACGATTTTCAATCACCTTCCCTCAGGAGTCCAAGTGTGCTTTCACGAATGTGCATGTCTCCATACATATTTTTGTAATCATGTCCGCTTTTATGATATTTGCCCTTCTCGCTGCATTCTATTTGTTAACTTGAATGAAAAAAACTTGTCATTGTGGATTGATGAGCATTTTCTTACCTATTAACGATTGAGGAACATTTGAAAGATAAAAATATTAATTATAAGGCAAAATTTCAAAGGGGATAGAAGGATATGAATTTTCTTCTTGTTATATTGGGTTGGAACAGACAGTTACGCAGCCTTTGTACTTTAAAAATACTGTATATACGACCCGCTACGAATCACCTTGTACTCCGCTTTAGAATTCATATCTATTTACAGATTAAACAGTAAACACCCAGCATTTTAGAATGAATGGCAGCCATTAAAGTTTGGTTCTTCAGCAGACAAGTTAAGGATATCGTCCACGCGGTTGATTCCGAATCAGAAGGAGCTCGTTAATGAATTACGGTATCACATTGTCAGTCGTATCATATTGTTTATTAGCGGTTTTACTCTTAAATAAAAATTCTTTTTATATTTGGAAATAATCTTAGTTTACCCAAAAATCTTCATCGCTGCCCGCGAACACTTTCGGCAATATCAACTCTGCCCTCCCTTTCTTTCTAGCCTACGAATGCCTACTTTTGCGTAATAGGACGGGAAGTAATTTACTATTTTCTAGTTCACTCAATTTGCGCCAGAATAACACGAAGTAGTATATTTTCGCCCCCTTGAGTTTTGAATCAACGAGGTTCCGCGAAGAATTTGAATTTACGTCAGAGTCCCTAATTCTACATCAAACAGAAACATCCTCAGAACACTTTTTCAACAATGTTATAAAAAAGGATATTTTTACAATGAAAAGCGCAGTAACTTAGATCCACAAAAGATACATCTCTTTGTTTCTTCATACGTTATTTTGTATAAATGTCACCTGTCATCCTAAAGAAAGTCAAGGAAAAGGAAAAAGGTTTAATACAGCAGAATCTCTCATGCATAAAATAAAGCTTCAGATATAAAGGAATATGGACTCAGATCACGCACAAGAATCGTCAAACATCGCCTAAAGTATGAACTTTGTTCACATACGTGTAGAAAATGTTTGCTTTAATTTTCCCTCATTCCATCTCTATCTGTATCTGTTATACACTAGTACGATTGAAAAAATTGGGAGCGGTATCTACGAAGTAAGTTGTTAAATTGCAACTGCAGGATTTTGCCGTAGTCTGTTATAGGAACGTATCTGGCGTCCAAACATATGTAGTGCATTAAAACGTGTCATTCTTCTGAAATGCCTGAGTCTGCGTTTAAAGTCATCACTGCGGAGGATGAATTTGAGGGTTTATTTCATCAATCATGCATGTACGCACATATATATAGAGTGGTACCTTGGTTAACGACGGTAAACCGTTGCAAGATTGATGTGGTTAACCCAAACCGTCGTTATCTAAGGCGCGATTTTTCACATCCTTACTGTATGTCAGATATGTAGATAAAACTCATTTAAATGTGATTAAAATGTGGTATATGTAATTTATTAAATTATATTTGCAACAAAATATATCATTAATTGAATGAATAGTATTTAAATCAATTTTTAATCGTCAATCTTCTCCAGAAGGCGTCGTAAACCAAAGCCTTCGTAGTTACCTAAGGCATTTTTCGATCATAGCCATACGTCGCTAACCAAGTACGTCGCTAACCAAGTACGTCGTTAACTGAGGCCGTTGCTAACTAAGGTACCACTGTATAACAGTTTACCTTTCAGACTAAAATAAATTGATAGAGAAAATACCCTAACAGAAGGTGGATGAACACAGTTGTAGTATAATAAATACAAGACCTAAAGGAGCGGAAAAATAATTTCTTAAAATATTGACTAAGACAGGGAAGCTCATTTAGTCATTAAACTCCGGGGCGAGAGGTAAATTATGTTACCATCGATGATGGTTTTGCTATGAGTGACTTAGAATTTCCATTTATCTTCTTTGATTGTATCGCGCTCTTATCATGTTTTTGTTCTTCTCTTTAATTTAATATTGTTATTCGTATGTACATTTCCATCGGTTGTTCAACTTCAGCGTTAGGTTTATCTTTTTTCCGAATATGCTCTTAATAACCAAATCCTAGCGTAACGCTCCTGAAGCAAGCAGAGCGCTTTTAGAAACGGCTATTAGAGGCCATTCTATCACGTGCAGACATCATAGGAAAGAACAAATTAATTGAGCCACCTTCAAAACTGATTAATTCATCTCCGATAAATATGAAAGATGTCGACCTAATCGCTTCAAATTCGTCCAAATGGGATAAACACTTTCATCTTCGGGTGCAGCGGTAAATAAAGGAATTAATTCCTCTGCCTCGAGCAGCCCCGCTCTCTAACCGATCCAAGATATACACTGTCACGCTGCGACCTTAATCCATCTGCAGGAGAACAGTGGAACTAAAACGATCGCCTGGAACAAAGCCGTTAGTCAACCGGAAAGTTCAATGGAAAGGGAGATACGGTATAAAGCAGCGTAATAGTTTAAACATCGCTGGCAGTCAGAGAGGAGGGCGTATTGGAACTTAAAAAATATAGAAAAGCGATCGGAGAAAGGAAAAAATTCCAGAAACCAATTCGAGCTCTCCTCGGAAGAGAGAGAAAAAATAGCTCTCTTAACACACTGCCCCTGTCGCCTCGCTCCCAATCTGGAGTGGCTCCCTGCTGTAAAACTCTTCCGCCTACCTTTTTCACACACGCCATTCCATTGGGCTGTAGCCCACCCTTCGGCAGTCCAAAGCAACCTTATCCCGTTCAATTCCCCACTCCAGTCGCGCGCTCCATGCATTCCGGTCACGTTCAAACTCAATCCACGCTCTGGACGGTCACCAGCAAACCTTTCAGGGTATGGTAGTCTACTCCCTGAGTCGATCCTCTAGCACGATTTTCAATCACCTTCCCTCAGGAGTCCAAGTGTGCTTTCACGAATGTGCATGTCTCCATACATATTTTTGTAATCATGTCCGCTTTTATGATATTTGCCCTTCTCGCTGCATTCTATTTGTTAACTTGAATGAAAAAAACTTGTCATTGTGGATTGATGAGCATTTTCTTACCTATTAACGATTGAGGAACATTTGAAAGATAAAAATATTAATTATAAGGCAAAATTTCAAAGGGGATAGAAGGATATGAATTTTCTTCTTGTTTGACGAATCCTTGCAGTTTTTTTCTCAGCTTATTCGTCTTCCTGTTCTATTGATTTATTTGTTCTCTTTTTAGATTTTTAATATCTATTTAAAGTACTGAATTTTGACCAGAAGAAAGCGAAGTTACGATTTTAAAATATAAGGAATATTATTCAGGGATCATTGCATTAAATTATAAATAAAAATAAACAAATAAAATTATTATTCATTCGAGGGTTGTCGTTGATTTTCCTGTTTTTCATTTACTTCCTCACTACTACCGTTACATAGTCTGGTATATTTCACCTAAAATTGTGATTTTTTTCTTTTTTTCCTAGTTTGTTATGTTACTTCACTCGTGCTGTGCACCAGTGCCAAGAGGTGAATTTACATTCAACTCTACCAGTGCAAAACGCTTAAGCAGTTGCAAAGTGAGCAAACTATTCATTTCGTACACTTTCATATTTTTATGCATTTTTTCGATGATGGACGAATTTATTGAATTTACTGTGATATATTTCAAGGAATAACTTTTACTTCCCCGCGCACAACATCCGAATAGAACCTCGTGACTATCTGAATGGGCGTGGGGCTTAAATATGGAAGAAGGGTAAGCTTTAGAAGAATACAGGGGGGAGGATATCCTTCTTAACCACTTAAAAGTGCCAACTTGATGACGAAAATAGTCAATAAAATCTGCTGTGGACATTACGAAGGGTTTTCTCCTTCCGATGTCACGCACGTATTCTTATCTTTACCTTTACGATGTTTCACTTAGTATTAATACGTTGTTTACATTAATATAATGTTGCTAGATTCTAACCTGAATATTTCGAATTTTGTTACCATTTTCAATTAAAGTTCGAGATGGTGAAGTACATTTATTTCTGCTGAGTTAAGAAGAACGCTTAATCGACCTCAGTGATGGAATGGTTAGCGTGATTACCTTCCCTTTCCATGGTCTCAGGTTCGAGACTTGCCTTCGCCAGTTTTCCTTATTTAAGTAATGAAACTTTGAATTCGTCTATTTTTACTACGATTCACTGTAATTATCCAATGGACTGACGTCTATTTGAATCTAATCAAAATAATGAAGACTACTATTAGATACAACTAAATGTTAAACTTATTTGAAGGAATTCAATTGCATTATTTGCCGAGCAACCCCCAATCCCACTGATTTAAATATTATCTATTATTAAGTTCAAATTGGTTTTAACCGAAGAATCCTTTACTCGTGTGAAAAAAAATATTAAAAAAAAACCTGTAACCGAGGTGGGTACGAGCTAGGAAGCGTTACAGTTCACAGAAATGCGTAGAATAGGAGTTGAAAAGAGAAAAATACACATATTTTACCATAAATAAAAAACGTCGATGTTGATGGGCGGCAAGGAATATATTCATGGCACGCCATTAATCCGCATTCGTAAAGTGATGCGCTCGTCAAAAATGCCGGTCAGGATCCGAAAAGCGTACGGTCCTGGTTTCGTTGGCGGATGAAGATTTCAAATGGAGTTATCACCGAAAGCGTAAACTGGAATCGCACGGGGAAAGCATGGCTGATGAATGGGCGGTCTGTGTGGATGCGATGATGACAGAGGGGAGGGCGAAAAATGAAATAAATTCCGCGTAGATCCGCGGCGCCTAGCCCAACTAGGAATGCACGATTCGCGGCTACATCTACTCGCGGGGAATGGAAATTTGCAAAAGCACACCCAGTGGAAAAAAATCGCCGATTTCAAATACTTCGAGCCATCCGATTTCGCCGTTCTTTTATTTATAACGGATGAATAACGGTCGTTTGACCCGCACGATTATACGTTTTGTGTAAACCGATACGACGTGACGCGACGGGAATAAATAGAGGTTCGTTAATATTTTTTCGCCCTGGTATGACACGGGAAAAAAGTTTCTTTTTTCGCTTCGGCACGATTTATTCATTAAGTTAAAAAATACGGCTTTCCGCTCCATCGCGGAAACATTTGTTACGCTTCGAGTCGCTCCGTGATCGTCGTTTGTTTTTTTTCCCCTGGAGTTATTTTCCGGGAATTGTTGTTATGGTGGCGTTTTTTTTCCGATCCGTCTTAAATGATTCGTTCAACGCTCTCCGTTAATGTTTGGTGATTAATCGAAGTTAAATCACGCGAAGGGTTTGTGTTAAATAATGCCGAATTCAATCGTTAACTTTATCCGCTTTTCTGAGGTAGACATTCTACGCGATTGAAAACAAATTTCAGATACCTTTGCACTGCGTCGTGTGCCTTAGTCAACGACATTTCTCAATGTTTGCCGAATGTTTTTCTTTTGTCTTTTCGATAAGTAGCTAAAATATTTTCTATGTATAGAATAATCCTCGGAAGCACTAACAAATACGGTTGCGATATGCGCGTGTATGTCCGTTCTGCAGAAAAGATGCATCAAATGATTATTTTACATTAATTTCAATAATGATTAAATCGCTGTACCTCACTACTGTAGTTGAATATACTCCAGGAAAGGAATAATTTTTCATAATGTTCATTTTTCATAATGTTCATTTTTCATGGTGTTTTTTCATAAATTAAGGCGACCGCAAAATTACTTAACAGATGTGAAATTCGAGCAAATTAATAACATAATATATAATAGATAGAATCAATCAATAACATCTTCCCCCTGTCACATGCATAAAGGCACCTTGCAGGATATTTATATAGATGAACATCAATAGAATCAGTATTATAATCCCGTAATATTGCGCAGATTTAACATTTAGTGCTTAATACCATTCGTTACTGCAAATTATTGAGAAATTATAGCCTCTCTGCTTAATCAGTACTGTAATTTTTACTGAGCTTACGTATCGTTGTAAATATCACCTTCTTAGGTAGGAGTTACCCTCTCTACAGAAATACACTTAACCCCTACTAGTTTTAGCTTTAAATACATTAATTAAACCAATTGTTGTTATCTCATTTTCCTAGAATTATTTTTTACAATACATTTGAATCGAAATAGCCACTTTGCTTTGTCTCATTTGATATGAGAGTTACAGCGATAACATTCAATCTCAAACGCTAACGCAAATGTTATTCAATTTCTAAAATAATTCTATAGTAAATAAATTCCAAATTTATCATTCATTCTCTGATCTGTTGTATGTTGGCGGAAACAATTCGTCGAATACTCAATGTCCATTTCACATCCATATAACCTTATTTTACAAATAAGTGCGTAAAACGCATCATTTCCTAGGAATGTTTGTAAACATTTATTTAGTAAAGACGCTTACTTCCCTTAAATCGAAAAATTATCTTAAAATACGTGTTTCATAAGCGATTCATTGTTTTGTAGAAAATTTAATTTTTTTAATAGTGTACAAAAATAGTTATTCCGTAAGACCTGCGTAAGGACTCACAACTTTTTAGGGATACGAAATTTCTAGCAAATCCTCGAACCGACACCTCATGGTATGGGTTCGCGCTAACGTCAAAAATATTTCTAATATTTGAAAACAATCACTTCGCTTTGCACCGAGGTCGAGAAGCGCAATGGTAAGAGTTACCTCCCCTCACCAACAAAAAACAACGAATCCCACGGGGCGCGCAACCGAAATGGAAACATTTCCATTAGCGCCGACACAGAAACAGGGCGGGGGAGAGATATCCCTTTTAAAACAATCCGAAACATTCATCACTCCCCAAGCATAACCTACCCGACCCTCCCACTTTATCGCGGAAAACATTTTCGTCACTCAATTTCTTTCTCGTCCCTCATTATAAATCCCGGAGGCCCTGATAGATGTCCTCCCAGCTCCTCCTCCTCAACAACCACCACGCGAAGTCTCCTCGCGTGATCTTCCCTTAGACACACAAAGCCAAAGACCACGCCCACCCTCGACTACTATTCCACTTATCTCAAAACTCCCGCGGATGTTTCGCCTTTTCCTTCATTTTTTCCGCTTCTTCTGAGCCATCCTTTGCGTATACACGGGCCGTAAATAAATCTCCGCGAAGGGGTTCCTTCCCTCCTATCGCATATACCAGGGGATACGCCCACATTCGTGTACGGAGGAAAAAGCACGTCTCAACAGGCCAAACTGCCTGGGATCGGTACCCGCTGTGCAAATGCGGGTAAGTTGATTCATGCACCGCCTTCCCAATCGTCTCCCCCATAACGAAGGTCCCCGCACCTTCTTACTCTCTCTCAGCTACCCTATGCAAATCCAGCGCACTCGAGATTTCACACCAACATACCTTCATCCCCTCTGGGCGATGCCCTTTACTTATTCCCACCCACTTGCCTCGCCTCCGCCTTCTCCCTTTCTTCGAGTTCCCTCTTCGTCCTCTACGGAATATCTTCTCTTTTATCTTTAGCTGCGTTTGGAAACCTCTCCACTCTCCTCATCTCCCCCCAGAAACCACTACAAATCCTCCCTCACCCCAATCTCTCTCATCTGTTCTTTTAACTACCTTTACTCCCACTGTTTGCTACTATCCGATCCCTCCACCTTTGCCTATCTCCCTACGCCTTTCTCTAACATATCCTGGCATTTCATCATTCTCGTAGGCCTCCCTCGCAACGGGCAGCACTATTTCTATCAACTAAATTTAAGAGCGTACGTTCGCTACCTTCACTCCCTTTGCTATTGCCTACCGTAGATTTCTTCTGTGTTTCTCAACCAATAGGCTTTGACCCTCACAACTCCAAAGCTATCCATCAATAGCTTTTAGAAACGAAGGTGTTATACTGGGCTAGATGGGTAGTGAGGTACTTGACCACCGCTCACTTTACTTTAAAATGATACAAGCGTAAAACGTCCTATTGTTCTAATAATTAAAAATTTGAGCGAAATTTAATATGTATGGGCTAATAAGAATTATATCACGCAGCGTCACTCGCTCCTGACTGAGAAAAATTAAATGAACAGTACCATTTTATCTGTCCTTTTATAATAGACAAATGAAAAGGTATTGCATTCATCAGAAAATGGTAGCTGTAGTTCAAACAATAAGAATTATTTAGAATTCCTTTGCTTTTCTTCATAAATTTTTAGAGCATCTACACGATTGATTTTTATCCAGAGCTGTATACACCTATAGGGAATGAACAATTTTTTCAGGGGTTAGGTAAGTAACAATAAATATCGCTACTTATGCAAAATAATAGATTTATCTTCAAGAATGAATATGGCAATTTGTTGTTGCTTTTGTAGGTTCTGTTGTTGAGCAATGCTGACTCTTAATACTCACTAAAAAGCTACTTTTGTTTTCTCGCCGCACTTTTTTCTTCATAAGAAAAGAATCATTAGCGTTTTAGGAGTGCAGGAGCATTGGAAACTCAACGTGTACAGCTTCTGATTGGGTTGATATCATTTTCTCCACATGTTTCTCTAATATATCCAAATATCTTACCCCTATATGTTCCTTTTGCTTGGCGAATACAGGTTGTCCCAAAAGTAAGCAGTTATTTTTGTGAAATCAGACGTCAATCAAAAATTACAAATTATTATAATTTTTGTTAAATTTATCATGGTTAAAATGTCTTAAAGTGATAAGATTATTTTTCTAACAAAGGGAACGAATTAATTGAATGTGATGAAATTTTTCTTTGGCTGTTGAAAACAAGAATATATGTACTTTGGTATTACACATTTCGAGTCTCGAATTGGCTTCCCAAATCGAAGTTTTTCGTTCACTTTGGAACAACTCTGAATAGTTTTTTTTTAGGGTCTATGCTTTATTATCATCTTCTTACTTCTTTTAATACGGATCCAATGATATTGAATCTATTCTCAACTTTAAGAATCACATCCTTTATTGGTCCGTGTTTCTTAAATTGTTATTGAAACGTTTTCTTACTTCATTCAGTTTCAATGCTCTGATAGTGGCAATAACAGTAAATATTCTTTCTATTTCATTCATTAATTCATCAATCAAAAATTAATATTTTAGAATATCTCTGTGTAAAAAATAGAATTATATACGCTTTTAGCACATTTTATTAGTCTTGTTATCCTTATAGAATAAGATTTGACAGAAATAAATAATAACTTAGACACACCCAGTACCCTCTCTAAGAGACTTACTAGTCTCAATCTCGCCCTGAAATAAAGTAGATTTATTATCATTATTATTATTATTGATTAATATCGCGTATGCATTTGCCCACACAAATATATTCACTCACAAAATCTTGCGTAAATGAACGTATTTAAGCATCGATTACAATTTCCTTTTAATAACAGGTGTCCACTTTTTAGGTAATTGCAGTGATGGCGTTTTATTAATGGAATTATTTTCACGTGGTAATTTATGAATGATAATCTAAGATAATGCTATTCGAACGGATTTTTAGCAGAGCCTGTGAACTAAAAGTTTTACCTGACAGATTTAAATTCATTTAGGGGAATCCAACTAGAAGGATTGTATTTGCTCCCTTAGCAAATTCAATACCTGAGTTCTGTTGGTCAATTCACGACTCAAAACATGTTCCCCTGCTGATTTCTGAAATATAAAATTTTGCAATCGTATGCTAATTTATTCAGTATTCGTTTAAACGGCAACGTTTTATGTCAAAAAGTTCCGTTTTCAACTCAAATCAATTTTGAAGCCGAATTTTAAAACTTGATTAACATGGTGCTGAGTATTCAATAGCCGTAAAGGAAATATTGCATAAAATATAATTTGAGTGTAATTAATTTCACATATTTTCAGCTTCAGTTACCAAACGGTCAATCAAGCGGAGAAAACTCATATATTTGAGGTCAATTTAATAGGGAACACTATCTCATACATTGACAATATGGGCGTAACAATTCCGATAAAAATTAATATTAATATTTAACTAAATATTAGCATTTAATAGAGAACATTATCTCACATATTTAATAATATGGCTGTAACAATTTCCATAAAAAATATTGAAATGATATAAATAGGACGTTTTCGCCCCATGTGGAACTTTAAAGATCGGTCCGAATAATTTTACTCTTTAAGGTTATACCTTCATTGATCTGAAATATATATTTGGAAGATTTGAAGAGGTATAGCAAATTTGAAAACATAGTTTAAACAAATATATTTTTATCTTTAATTCAGACGAACTGATGTTTTTGGTAATTTCTGATTTTCTCCTCACTCCTTGATAAAAATTATTTTCCGGAAAACATTTCGTGATACAATGATCGAAAAACAGTAACTCAATGTTTAATTTAATTTTTTCCTTCCTCGTTTCATATTGCTTATTCAAGTAAAGTTTCTAATTTCGAAATGTTAGTGTAGTTTATGGCGATTGTATGACTCAAGAAATACCTACTATAACGAAAATATACAGAAGGACTAACGCCTCATCCATTATTTATCCAATCTTATTTTCCAATGATGCACTCTTTTAACTATGAATTTGAAGATACCAAATTTTTCATATGATTTTGATGCTTAATTTTGGCTGAAAGATTACTTGTTTAATAATAATAAACAAAATCTTAACCACAAACAGGAAATTACTCAATTAATATGCCTAGTTATCCAATTTAAACGTTAATTGAAAATGGAAACTGATTAACATGAAAGTCTGGTTTTAGGTTGTTAAATTCTTACAAATGAGTATATAAATTAATAATGCGAAGTGTTAGAGCTATAATTTCTATCAAATACATCGTTAATGCAATTCGCCAAAAGAAATTTCAAAACGGTCATTCTTGGCGCCCACTTGATATCCACTGAAACGGTTCCCTTTGCGTATACTCTTTACTAGTCTTTTCTGGTATAAGTGTTTATCGGCCAGCAACTAAATAATAGTTTTTCTCAATTTCTCGTTTACAGCGATACATTTATCAGACTTACAAAGCTCAAAGGCGCATGATAAGTACCATAATACTTTAGATAACAGTGGAATCTAAACGTAACGCATAGTGAACAAGATAGGAGTAAAAGTCACTCATTAAACAACTTTTTACAAGACCCAACCTTAGTTTTTCCGAGATTCCAATCCTCAGTATTCGTCTGCGTTCAATATAAATAATATCCCGTTTTCCTTCCGTGCGATATTATGTAAAACACCTTCGGATTCCATCGCGAGGTATCAGCAGAGGAAACGGCGAAAGAGAAGATTCCAATCCTCTGAAATATTCAAAGCACCGCTAATGCTGCAGCGTCGTAACTCAAAGGAATTCTCTCACCCACCGTATTTTTTAATTCCAACCCGAGGGAAGGATGCCTTTGTTTACATCAGCTTTTGAACCATTCCTTTCCCAAATAAACCTTATTTATTAGCGCATAACCTTTTCTGGAAAAACACAACCCCTTCTGCGTCCATGCCGCATGCAGAAGCATGTATAACTCCGCTGAGTATTATTTCAACTTTTCCTCTTCTTCGCATCTATCGCTTGTTCCTCGAGGTAGGTCCAGAGGCGTAAAGAACTACCCATTTCACTCGCAGGGCAGCACTTTCGGGAAACTTTGTCGTGAGTTCCCAAGACTCGTCGAAGTTCCGCGGTTTTCCTCGGCGATACATGGAGGAATAAAAAGGCTATAGAAAAAAATACTTGGGAGGCATTGTTCCCCTGGAAGACGTTCAATAACATCTTGCGTCCGAAGTATTTTCCCGCTCGAAGATTTTTCGTTTTGTTCTCGTCCTCTGTATAGCCTCTCTCCAACGAGATTCCATTAAAGTTAGATAAGAGCGATAAATTTGTATTTAATGCGGTGAAAAGGTGAAATATGATGCTATATGAAGAATAAAGGGCTATGAATAAGGCGTAAAAAAGGATTTCAATTCATCTCTACAATAAATACTCTAACAGATACGATGATGATTTATTGCTGGTAGTTTCAATCAATTTTATGATGGTAAGATAAAGAATATATATTTAATGACATGTCAATTTATAGCGACGGAAATTGGAATGAAAAAATGTTACTCAATTCCTTCGCTATTTTTCATTGAAGCATAAAGCAACTTTGAAAAATTCTGGAAATTAAACCTCCTCTACATGTAACAAAAACTTAATTTACGTACATTTCCTATGGAAAAGTAAACTAACTGATTATCCTCGTGTATTTATATGAGATAGGTTCGGGTTTCAGGCTATTGCGTGTCATCAAAAAAAGAATTTTATATCTGAAAGTCCTGTCATAATATCTCGAGAGGAAATGTACGTACCTAGGCTACATTTGTCATCACCGGTTTTAATATTTCTAACATGTATCCATTTGAGTAATATGTAACAAAATATTGCATCTGAAATAATTTAAGATAAAATATTTCCTAGATCTGTTGGAGTTACCGGTCACATTTGAAATTCTCATTTCAAGCAATTTGCTTATCTTAAAATTCTGGATTTTCCTCTGTTTCTAAAGAGAATGTTACGCTAGGTCGAATTCTTCGAACGTGGCAAACACATTTTTTTCACTCCTAGCTGTGCAAATCTGGAACTAGATGAGAAAAGTTCTTCTTCTAAAAAAGTTTTTTAAGAAGAGATCCATTTTCACTTTAACTAGTTTTTCTTGGATTTCGTGCCTCATTATATTCGCAAAGGAATAACAATAATTTGAACCAGTCTTGAGAATTTCATAACCGATAAAAAATTACTGATATTTGAAAATAAATTACTGAAATTTTAAGTTAGAATAAAATTAATATATTTTCTGGTACTTTGTCTCCATTTATCACATGGAGCATGTTTGAAAATTATTTATTTTTTTCTACAAGAGAAATATGTACCACCTGAAGGTATGCGTTATTACCCTAGAAATTTGGAATAAAATGTCCATTTTAAGAGTCGTCGCTTCAGGCAGCACCTTATATATTCAGTCCATAGTAGAAAGAATACATTACCCACCAGTTTCAACCATTTGCATTGTATAGTAATCACCATAGCCCTGGTTAAACCCTCCCTGATTATCCCCGAATATTCATCCAGTTTTCATACCAAGAATATCTACATTCCCTCACATTGGTTAAGAAACTGTGTAAGAGAATTTTTGTCAATAATATTGCTCGTATAAGGGTATCTAATTTCAATGAATGTGATATTTTCCAACCCGGGTATCAATAACAAAATATAATGGATTAGGTCGGGCAGCAGTTATATTAAAATTGTTTCGACATCCACGGTCATTCCGCACTTGAGTCCCCACCAGGAATCGAACCTGGAACTCTTTGTGCCGAATTAGAACGCGTTACCCATAGGGATATCCGGAGACCCCTACATTTCAATCAAATTATTTAGCAGTGAGATTAAACATTCCAGTTTGATTGTCACTGTTCTCTGGTTATAATTTGTAAATAATGTTCCTGATGGGGAAATACATAGAATATAAAGCAAAACTGACCGACTCGGGTTGCAATCCACCAAGTTTCGAAAGAAAGAGTGAAACTTAGATATTAATATGGTCGTTTTTCTATCACAGTTTATTGTTTTGGTTTAATAAAATATATAAAAAGGACCGCAAACCTTACTCGTCCATCTTTCTCATGGCTTAGAAATATTATCAGATCCCGCCGGTGACCTAAATATAGCGTCTCCCTTCGCGATCAAGTCACCTGGCGAAATGAATTGTTCCCGTTCCATATCTATGAGAATCTAGGCTGCTGGAGTGTAAATCATTCAAATATGCCGTCTCGAACGGACCAAACAAGAAACGCAAGAATAGAAGCGAGGGCGCGGACACATCGCGCTAATCCAATTAAAATTTCGAGAATAATATATTTGAAGAGACCTATTTCCCCATCCTCCGGTTTTAATGGCGAAGGATAAACAATGGGATCCTTTACAGCCGAAATGCAGGTCATCATTTCTTTGCCGCCCCCTTATTCCAATAGGCTTTCGTGCCATTTCCTTAGCGTTTCTTCAACTCCTTGTTTAATCAGTCAAATTACCTCTGACCCTTAGAGGTCGGACCCTAAATCCCTAGGGTAAGCGTCTCCCGCCCGCCTTGCAACCCTTTTCTCAGGCAAGCGGCTAAGGGAACCGTCCTTGACTCCCGGATACCTTTGCACACACCAAATTACAAGCCTTTGGTCTCACGGCACTACAAATATTTGACCCCAGCCAGGGCTTTACGGAATCAAGGAGCGAGCGAGGCTCCGAGGGCTATGGTAAATAGGTGACAAGAGTTTGAATTATTCAGGAGATGAAGTCTGAGGGTAATAAATATCTCCTGAAGAAATGCGGCGATTCTTTGCGGGATGATCACGCTCAAGGTGGTTTTAATCAAGCGAATAAATAAACGGATTGAGGATTTGCGGATAGCCAGACACCGATAAGAGGCGGCGAAATACAAGGAATATTTAACCCAGTCGTATCTCTCCAAAACTTGAAAGTTAGCGTACAGTTTTAATGAGAATTAACCAAGCAGTTCGGCTGTCGTGTCTAGTGAGATACCTTTTAGATGGGATACCTCGATTGACAGTCGCTCACTTGACCGACATTTCGGTCAAGCGGCTTTTAAAAGTAGTTAGAGGATTAAAAACAATTCATGGAACGTGTGTATATATCTGTGAAGGTGGAACTTGCGTTTGGAATCCTACGGATTACCGATTTCTAGGAATTACCCTTTGCGCATTCTGGAGAAAAAGCTTCCTTTTTTAAACCTCCAATTCATTAAAGGCCTTTTTCCAAATTTGTTTTTTCCCTATCATTTAAAATAATGTTGCAGGGGGGTATTTAGTCTTTTTTAACAGTCGTCTCTAAAACCAATGTTTTCCCTTCCTTGTCTTACACCCATCTCTTATGGGGTCGGCTGATGATTTTTGATGATTCGAAGTGATGTTGACTTTGGTTTTGGTTCTGAATTTCAAGAGCGGGTACTTTCCTTCCTCCAACTCTTGTCAAGAATATCGGATACTCACAACCGTCCTCTAACCAGAAAAATCCGATCAGCCGGGACTCAAACCCGTGACCTTCGGGTTCGGGTTCAACAACCCTTCTCCGTGGCATTTTAATACTAAAGCTTAACGTACGTATAATTGTCTTAAATGTATTTCACGGAATACTTTCCAACAGCTATGTGAATTAATAATTATAATATGTTATGTAACATAATTTGCGTCAGAGTGACTGGCGATATTAAATTAGCAGATGTTTATTGTTAACAATATCGGTCTTCCGAGATGTCACCTAACCAAGATGTCTCGTAAGTGAGTGCCGCTGAATCGAGGTAGGCCCCTTTCAAATTAGATTAGACTGACATTTATTTTGTGAGCTTAGGCTCTGGTGGGACACTCTTCCACCTAAACTCGTAAGTTGTTTTCATAAATTTTTAAAAAAGTGTAAAATGGAAGTAGTGTGAAAAATATCTTCGCAATTGATGGTTGACAATGATAAAATCCACATTGTGGGTAAACATTTACAGAGAAAAGGAGGAAAAACAGCAACAATATTTGCAGAATCAAAAAGATACAAGGACTTACTGAGGGACATGGCACGTCCCATGGCTTTAAGCAGATCACCAACCAATATGTATGTATTATAAGTGATATANAGTCCTGTCATAATATCTCGAGAGGAAATGTACGTACCTAGGCTACATTTGTCATCACCGGTTTTAATATTTCTAACATGTATCCATTTGAGTAATATGTAACAAAATATTGCATCTGAAATAATTTAAGATAAAATATTTCCTAGATCTGTTGGAGTTACCGGTCACATTTGAAATTCTCATTTCAGGCAATTTGCTTATCTTAAAATTCTGGATTTTCCTCTGTTTCTAAAGAGAATGTTACGCTAGGTCGAATTCTTCGAACGTGGCAAACACATTTTTTTCACTCCTAGCTGTGCAAATCTGGAACTAGATGAGAAAAGTTCTTCTTCTAAAAAAGTTTTTTAAGAAGAGATCCATTTTCACTTTAACTAGTTTTTCTTGGATTTCGTGCCTCATTATATTCGCAAAGGAATAACAATAATTTGAACCAGTCTTGAGAATTTCATAACCGATAAAAAATTACTGATATTTGAAAATAAATTACTGAAATTTTAAGTTAGAATAAAATTAATATATTTTCTGGTACTTTGTCTCCATTTATCACATGGAGCATGTTTGAAAATTATTTATTTTTTTCTACAAGAGAAATATGTACCACCTGAAGGTATGCGTTATTACCCTAGAAATTTGGAATAAAATGTCCATTTTAAGAGTCGTCGCTTCAGGCAGCACCTTATATATTCAGTCCATAGTAGAAAGAATACATTACCCACCAGTTTCAACCATTTGCCCTTCTCTTAATTTATTTTGTATAGTAATCACCATAGCCCTGGTTAAACCCTCCCTGATTATCCCCGAATATTCATCCAGTTTTCATACCAAGAATATCTACATTCCCTCACATTGGTTAAGAAACTGTGTAAGAGAATTTTTGTCAATAATATTGCTCGTATAAGGGTATCTAATTTCAATGAATGTGATATTTTCCAACCCGGGTATCAATAACAAAATATAATGGATTAGGTCGGGCAGCAGTTATATTAAAATTGTTTCGACATCCACGGTCATTCCGCACTTGAGTCCCCACCAGGAATCGAACCTGGAACTCTTTGTGCCGAATTAGAACGCGTTACCCATAGGGCTATCCGGAGACCCCTCCATTTCAATCAAATTATTTAGCAGTGAGATTAAACATTCCAGTTTGATTGTCACTGTTCTCTGGTTATAATTTGTAAATAATGTTCCTGATGGGGAAATACATAGAATATAAAGCAAAACTGACCGACTCGGGTTGCAATCCACCAAGTTTCGAAAGAAAGAGTGAAACTTAGATATTAATATGGTCGTTTTTCTATCACAGTTTATTGTTTTGGTTTAATAAANCTTAATGTTCCTGTAAATTTAATGTATTATTAAATCCGAATGCTAAGGGTAAGAGACTTACTATATTGAACGGTGTAATTGGCAGTCTTTCATTACCAATCACCGTCATGAGTTTAATAAAATCACATCCTTCCCCATGAATTCGAACATACGGGTTGCTGTTATTAACCACGGTTTTCAGCCAAACGTTTAAAGCAAACACGCGCATTCCGGCCTTAAAGGTCCAATATACAGCCCGGCACCTGCACGAAGCGTCTCTCTCATAAACTCCAATTTCAGAATCGGAATCGCCGGCCCAATGAATCACGCCCGGAAAGATCATTAAACAAACCTAGCGGAGCAATAATTACGCCGTAAGAGGCCTCAACATTTCTATCTTAAACCCGTTTGAGGGAATGTTGGCGCTGCGACTTAAAATCCCCTTTTGACTTTGACCGTCCGCGTGGTCCTAAAGGTTTTAACACCGGCTTGAGGGTACCTGCCTTAAGCACTGGTCACGAGTGGCAAAAGTGCGATAGGCGAGTGAGTGTACGATTGTGTACAGAGGCCAGCCGCAATATTCAGATTCTCACCACCTGAGGGTTTTAAGGGATTACGGGGCCTCTTCTCTCTACCAAATCCTTCCTCTTCACAGCTCTCTGTGTCCCTTCCCTTGGCCGAAAAATACGAAATTTCCATGATACAGAGAGGCGACGGCAGCGCCCCTACGGCCGCGAACGTTAGAGGTGAAATTCGAGAGTATAACATCGCTTAATGGATGTTTACGGAGATGGATTGTATTGTAAATATGCGGACGGGAGTGATGCACTAAATGCGATCATTCTTCCGCCGATCTTCGGGCGCAGTTGGAACTTCATCCAACGTAAATTTCGTCCATAGCCAACGCAACGAACCGTGTTTATTTTCGTTCCTTTTCCGTTTTTCCGATTCCAATAAAACGCGGGAAATCTGTTACTGGTTTCTTTCCGGCATCCAAAACGTAATCGGTTTAATTTCTACTGCATTATTTTCCTCTTGAGGAGTTTGTGATGAGTGAATCTTTAAAATGTTTACATGTAGAGGTTTACAAACACCCTCTGTTACTGTGAGACCCTCGATAATGGAAGCTTTTTTCCGAAATGCGGAAAGGGTGATTCCCAGAAATCGGTAATCTGGAATTTCCCGTTTACCTCCAAGCGACTGCTGACAAACGGCTTACGGATTGTTTTGAAATTCATTAACGGCCGAGATACAAAATTCCTTTCTTTCAGGATTACACTTGATTAAATCGTAGGATATATATTATGATTGTAATATACATATAATCAAAGTTTCAAGTACCGTAAACCGGGGTTACTTGGACCCAAAACTTCTAATTTTTTTGACTTTTCGAACAAAATAATACCTAAATTCCTTAAACTCCCGGATACCTTTGCACACACCAAATTACAAGCCTTTGGTCTCACGGCACTACAAATATTTGACCCCAGCCAGGGCTTTACGGAATCAAGGAGCGAGCGAGGCTCCGAGGGCTATGGTAAATATAAGCTAGGTGACAAGAGTTTGAATTATTCAGGAGATGAAGTCTGAGGGTAATAAATATCTCCTGAAGAAATGCGGCGATTCTTTGCGGGATGATCACGCTCAAGGTGGTTTTAATCAAGCGAATAAATAAACGGATTGAGGATTTGCGGATAGCCAGACACCGATAAGAGGCGGCGAAATACAAGGAATATTTAACCCAGTCGTATCTCTCCAAAACTTGAAAGTTAGCGTACAGTTTTAATGAGAATTAACCAAGCAGTTCGGCTGTCGTGTCTAGTGAGATACCTTTTAGATGGGATACCTCGATTGACAGTCGCTCACTTGACCGACATTTCGGTCAAGCGGCTTTTAAAAGTAGTTAGAGGATTAAAAACAATTCATGGAACGTGTGTATATATCTGTGAAGGTGGAACTTGCGTTTGGAATCCTACGGATTACCGATTTCTAGGAATTACCCTTTGCGCATTCTGGAGAAAAAGCTTCCTTTTTTAAACCTCCAATTCATTAAAGGCCTTTTTCCAAATTTGTTTTTTCCCTATCATTTAAAATAATGTTGCAGGGGGGTATTTAGTCTTTTTTAACAGTCGTCTCTAAAACCAATGTTTTCCCTTCCTTGTCTTACACCCATCTCTTATGGGGTCGGCTGATGATTTTTGATGATTCGAAGTGATGTTGACTTTGGTTTTGGTTCTGAATTTTAAGAGCGGGTACTTTCCTTCCTCCAACTCTTGTCAAGAATATCGCATACTCACAACCGTCCTCTAACCAGAAAAATCCGATCAGCCGGGACTCAAACCCGTGACCTTCGGGTTCGGGTTCAACAACCCTTCTCCGTGGCATTTTAATACTAAAGCTTAACGTACGTATAATTGTCTTAAATGTATTTCACGGAATACTTTCCAACAGCTATGTGAATTAATAATTATAATATGTTATGTAACATAATTTGCGTCAGAGTGACTGGCGATATTAAATTAGCAGATGTTTATTGTTAACAATATCGGTCTTCCGAGATGTCACCTAACCAAGATGTCTCGTAAGTGAGTGCCGCTGAATCGAGGTAGGCCCCTTTCAAATTAGATTAGACTGACATTTATTTTGTGAGCTTAGGCTCTGGTGGGACACTCTTCCACCTAAACTCGTAAGTTGTTTTCATACATTTTAAAAAATGTGTAAAATGGAAGTAGTGTGAAAAATATCTTCGCAATTGATGGTTGACAATGATAAAATCCACATTGTGGGTAAACATTTACAGAGAAAAGGAAGAAAAACAGCAACAATAGTTGCAGAATCAAAAAGATACAAGGACTTACTGAGGGACATGTCACGTCCCATGGCTTTAAGCAGATCACCAACCAATATGTATGTATTATAAATGATATATGGACAATTTTTTAGTAAATTTCTCATCTTATGAAGGATAATTTCATATATATCTCCGCGTACATTTGATATCCTCTATTGGGAAGTGTCAATACTTCGATGCTCGCTCGCCATAACCGGTTAAGTATCCTGGATTTCTGGTGATATAATTTCTTTATTAGAGAATTTCTAATTTTTACTACATTTGAGCTTTGAAGTTACATGAATCAATATAGGTCCATTCTAAGCCACACCTTACGTATCTATTTGAGTTAGCTATAACAACTTCTTTACAAGTGCTTCCTTAAATGCGATATTATACTATGTTATTTACATGCATATATACTACTGAGGGACTTGGTACTTGAAAAACCATACGGTTTTTCAATTAGCATTTTGATGAAAATGTAATCAACCAGGGATATTAATGGCTTAGTGGTTAGCACTCTAATGAGAGTTTGTTATTTATGCTGGCCTTAGTCCCTGTTAATTTTCAATCATAATAACTTAAATTACTTTTGTGATTCTAGAAATATAAATTAAAAGAATTTGTCTAAGACTTGTAGATAATTTGAAGCAATAGAAAATAAGTTATTTTTTTTCCTTTTACAAGAGCTTTTCCACAGCTTCGCTTCTTTCTCGTAGCTAGGTATAGTAATTAAATCGATTTAAATTCTAACAGAACATAATTTAAAACATGCAAATTTAATACCAACCTGTCTTTATAAATAAATACTTAATGTTCCTGTAAATTTAATGTATTATTAAATCCGAATGCTAAGGGTAAGAGACTTACTATATTGAACGGTGTAATTGGCAGTCTTTCATTACCAATCACCGTCATGAGTTTAATAAAATCACATCCTTCCCCATGAATTCGAACATACGGGTTGCTGTTATTAACCACGGTTTTCAGCCAAACGTTTAAAGCAAACACGCGCATTCCGGCCTTAAAGGTCCAATATACAGCCCGGCACCTGCACGAAGCGTCTCTCTCATAAACTCCAATTTCAGAATCGGAATCGCCGGCCCAATGAATCACGCCCGGAAAGATCATTAAACAAACCTAGCGGAGCAATAATTACGCCGTAAGAGGCCTCAACATTTCTATCTTAAACCCGTTTGAGGGAATGTTGGCGCTGCGACTTAAAATCCCCTTTTGACTTTGACCGCCCGCGTGGTCCTAAAGGTTTTAGCACCGGCTTGAGGGTACCTGCCTTAAGCACTGGTCACGAGTGGCAAAAGTGCGATAGGCGAGTGAGTGTACGATTGTGTACAGAGGCCAGCCGCAATATTCAGATTCTCACCACCTGAGGGTTTTAAGGGATTACGGGGCCTCTTCTCTCTACCAAATCCTTCCTCTTCACAGCTCTCTGTGTCCCTTCCCTTGGCCGAAAAATACGAAATTTCCATGATACAGAGAGGCGACGGCAGCGCCCCTACGGCCGCGAACGTTAGAGGTGAAATTCGAGAGTATAACATCGCTTAATGGATGTTTACGGAGATGGATTGTATTGTAAATATGCGGACGGGAGTGATGCACTAAATGCGATCATTCTTCCGCCGATCTTCGGGCGCAGTTGGAACTTCATCCAACGTAAATTTCGTCCATAGCCAACGCAACGAACCGTGTTTATTTTCGTTCCTTTTCCGTTTTTCCGATTCCAATAAAACGCGGGAAATCTGTTACTGGTTTCTTTCCGGCATCCAAAACGTAATCGGTTTAATTTCTACTGCATTATTTTCCTCTTGAGGAGTTTGTGATGAGTGAATCTTTAAAATGTTTACATGTAGAGGTTTACAAACACCCTCTGTTACTGTGAGACCCTCGATAATGGAAGCTTTTTTCCGAAATGCGGAAAGGGTGATTCCCAGAAATCGGTAATCTGGAATTTCCCGTTTACCTCCAAGCGACTGCTGACAAACGGCTTACGGATTGTTTTGAAATTCATTAACGGCCGAGATACAAAATTCCTTTCTTTCAGGATTACACTTGATTAAATCGTAGGATATATATTATGATTGTAATATACATATAATCAAAGTTTCAAGTACCGTAAACCGGGGTTACTTGGACCCAAAACTTCTAATTTTTTTGACTTTTCGAACAAAATAATACCTAAATTCCATAACCTGTGCTGATAACAAATTTTTACTATGTTTTAGATATTTTTCGATGATTTATAAGCTTTTTTGAACTAAATTTTTTGCTGATTGTAATACAATTTTTGTTTTTTAAATAGGGTCATAGAAACCACCAGGTTGGTGCTACTTGGACCCAAGCTCCTTTTTCCATT
>KZ308120.1:2260961-2308425 GCA_000376725.2 Ladona fulva
AAATTATCATTTAATTGCAAAAACTCAATGAATAAATCGAAAACACTATATGGAATCATATGTGAAATAATGATGTGTTGGAATTTGTATAATTTTTGGCAAACAAATTGTGAGAAGTATCTACAAGGCGATAAAAAACACCCCTTTTAATAAGTTTCGGTGGAACGATTTTCCTTTCTATATGACACCACTTGTACTGCAAAATGTCTTTCTTTTGGCCATTTCCAACTTTTTTTTGCTTTGGGTCCAAGTAACCCCCCAGGGCTCAAGTAGCCACGGTTTACGGTATGTCGTTAAAATACGGCTATTTATTCCTAGTAAAAATACCTTCAAGCATGATTCCACCAAAGAAAAGGCATTTGTAAGCATATCTCATAAATAAAGTGGGAATGTTGACCGAGTGTGTGAGTTCGCAAGTCAAGTCATGGAAGTGGTACAACTTACAAACTTTGAAGAGAGTTAAATGTTCTCCTTCCGCAGATGATAGGCTACTTCTTTTGCCTGAAGGTTCCTAATTCGACTCCTGAAATTTTGGTACGTGCCCGTAAAAATACATATAAAGTTCACTTTATCGCTGGAAGGTTGATAATTAAATCACCTATTAAATTTTACAGAAATCCAGAAAAGTACCAAACAAAGAAAAACTGAAATAAGATTTTCATTTTGGTCGAAAAATGTTGTTTTTAATTGGAAAGTCCAAGAATTTTGATATGCTACACAAAATTCATGTAACTTTTGTGGAACTACCTGGACCCCTGCCGATCAAGTCAATTGTTGAACTCATGCATATCTCCATAAGAATGTAAACTCACCTTAAAGAAAGAGGAATAATTAACGACAGACTCTATAAAGGAGAGATAGTTTTATCATTTTGCATTTACAGTCACAAATCGCGGAGTCAAATTTACGACCAATTAGGAGTGTTTCTTAACCTGTTTGATTTTAATTCATCACAAGGGGGGCAATCATCCGTTGCTTTGTCACGATCAAGGAGACGACAATATAAACCATTGTGAACGAACAAAAAAGGGAAAAAATAGGGTAAATTAAGGTTATCTTTAGCAATAATTAAGCATTAAAGATAATTTTGCTACGTGTGGATTTATATCTTTAATCTTTTTGAGGATATCTTTTGGTCAAAATCTGCGTCTTTGCTATCAAAAATGTTTAAATCCTTTGTGCATTTTTCATATACACATACAAACTATAAGGAGAAGGAACACGGCAGTGACAAAACATTGGGGAAATCATGGGAAAGTCTATAAAAAGACGTATTTTGCGAGTAAAACAATCGTTACGAAATTCCAGCCAGCGGAGGTTAGGGATCTCCATGGTTGCGCTTTGTAAAATATTATTCTCAATACGTATTTCGGCAACTAAGTAGCCATCCTCGAGAGAGAACGAACTAACTAACTTACTTTCCTAACATTTCACATTAATGAATAAGACCTTCGGCGAACCGCATTCTTTTCTACGAGCCGTAAATTGGACAACCCTAAACTATATACTGATTCCCTGATATATAAATACTCTAATAAAGCGTATTTATGCTTTAGTTAACCACATACTCTATTTCCATGCACGTCGGAATGCTCTCGTATGATCCTCAATTCAGTGTGGAGACTTCCTCTCAGTTGGAAGGCTACTTTTTCCCTCTTCCTCTTACACTCCAACGTTTAAAAACTTTCTTCCTTGTGCGCAGCGGATCCACTCTTGTATTTTAAACTTTCTTCGGTGAATGGCCCGGCCTTCTCCCGCGGATTCCCAACCTCTCAACTCCTTCCTCTCAGGTTGGAGGAAGATGAATGAACGGTTTCATTAGAACAAGATCGAAACTAATGTCTATCCTCCCACCTGGCTCTCTCCCCGCGGAATTTATGGCCCGAGTTTCGCCAACTATCGGTTTTTATCTCCTCCGAGCTATTGGAAACAGAAAACGGTGCCCGAAGTACCAATTGCGATAGATTTCTTCCCCTGGAAGGAACGCGCTCAAAGATAGCTTATTTTACATCTACATTGATATCCTGCAAGTTGTCTATCGAAGAGTCGCCGGGGGTGTTTACACCGAGCGATCGACCAATTTCTTTTGCTCGCTACAAATTCGGATCGTTTGTGGCAAGAATATCCTTTAAAAAAATATTTGACCTCAAATCCATTTCTCTTATTTTACGATCTTTGTCGGATCGGACATGTTTTCAGGATGCTTATAACTTGATGTTTTTATTTTAAAAAATTTGATAAAGATTTCATAACATCATCCTGCCATTTGTCAAAGTTTAACTTAATTGATGGAGAAATAACCTTCTTAATATTTCAGTAGGATTATGGATATGAATAAATAAAGAAGTTAATCTCGTGATTAGGTTTTCTATGACCAACAGGTACTATATGACCATAGGCCAATTTTTGTGCTCTAAATTAAAAGTAGCATCATAAAATCATTAAATAAAGTGCAAGGCTTTTTTAATAATGCTATCGGTAATTGTTTCACGTTTTGCAAGTATGTAATTTTTAAACTTTAGGAAATTCACGATATTTTCACTATAATAAAAAAACGTATTTTTCGTATACTTTTGTTATCCTGCTGTTCCTGGAGGGATGAGAATAATCATCACATTGCAAAATGTAAAATGTTTTGGTCCATTATTCGAAGATAGAGGTACCCTATGAACGACTAACGGAAAAAGCAAATTTTTATTTGCATATAATCTTAGTACGTGCAATAAATTTCATATCACCAACATCTACACCAATATCAATATCCGACAAGCCCCCTTTTAGTCTGTGGCAATAACTGTGAATGCCGAGAGTTCGAAGTGCTTCTTAAACTTATTATCATCGCGTATCGTTCATGGAGGGAATGGAGAATGAGTTCTTAAAAGAACATGACTTAGCAACTTACTTTCTTATTTTTCGTTCAATATCGGATCGGCCGAAGTAGCATACTAGCGATTACGTCTTACGAAAATGTACTCTCTCTGAATTTATCAGATCGCTGTCTACCTATCGCCGCCTAAACTTCTTTCTCTCAAGGATTCCCAACCAGCAACCGAGAGTATTTTTGTAACGCTTGATTTTTTATCGTGGTATTTTCCAACAAATCGCACCACCTTGTGATTCCCCTTTCCCTTTCGCAGGTTCAAGTTTCATCCGCCTAACCCACTATAGTTGCAGTAAATTCAAGGCGCCTAACCAAGGAGAAATAGTATTTTCTTAACATATAATCGTATGCATCGATTAGTTTCATCGATTCACAGTAAATAAAATTATTGATGAATTTGGCTACATTTTCTCTTTCACCATCGGTCCTGCTAATAAAAAGTGCCTACACAGCAGGTTCAATTTACAACGTATGAATCATATTCTACTCATCATAAATTATAATACATTGAGTTTAGAATATGATACGCTGTAGAGAGCATAAATAGAAGTGAGAGATATTATGATCCTCAGAATATCAATTGCTCTCCTTAGGTAACCAATTTCAATTTATTTTTCCAGATCCTACTCACTCAAAAATGTGATAAAATGCAAACGGTACTTTATATAATTTTCCACAAATATGGAAGAAATAAAAAGGAACCACTTTTCATAAATGAACCTAGTTCCTAAGGAAAATGGGTAAGGGTGACTTTGCGCAAGATGGTGCGCACCCAGGAAAAATCCCAAGGAAGAATGGACTTGAAAAAAGTCTGACGGGACCGGGAATCGAACCCGGGTCTCCCAAGTTCCTAATTTATTTAAAAACAACTATGCACAATACCTATGCACAATGATGACGCTTACGCGTCGAAACATGTCGTATTTTAAATTGTTCTGTGGTATTGTGCATAGTTGTTTTTAAATAAATTAGGAACTAGGTTCATTTATGAAAAGTGGTTCCTTTTTATTTCTTCCATATTTGTCATGGAATACCACAAAGTTACCCGCCAATCAGTTGAGTTTATACTTTTCCACGTTTGACTTTCCAATAAATCTCCATAGTAGTTCGTTCCTCATTTATGCGTTTCATAAGCTATTCGGGCTTTTTGGAACTGAATTACCAAAATTTTCCTAGTAGTAGTAGTATTGTTAAAAGCGCATTGACTTCTTTGGTTATTTCGCACGTGGACTCCCACCGGGAATCGATCCAGAGACCACTCTCAACAAAGTAGAACGCGTTGCCCACTTGGCCCACTGGGAGCCTCGTAGTGTTTCCTTTTGGACAGATTCACAGCAGAAATGTTTATCAAACAAATATATAGTATCAGCATAATCTGTATTCTTTAAGAAAATGCTTAGCTGCACACATATTTTCTACTTCTTCTTACTTATACCGGCAATGCACTTTATGCCTAGCTTTCTAATTACTTTACCGCAGACTATATTGCATGAGCGCTCCAGTTAACGTTTTTTGTGAGGGTGATTCCAACTCAACGAAGGTACTCAAAAACCGGACTTTATTAATATTTATTCCGTTGATATTATACTGCTAACTGTGACGTAAGCTGCCGAATAGCCATGTGGGTTGCGCGTTCGCCTGTGGTGATAGTTCTACGGGTTCCGGAGGGCGCCTGTATGTGCCAAACGACCACAGCTGTCAAATCGCATTTAAAGATACTGATTCGGCGGTTAGTCACATTTAATTTGCTCTAAGTTTTTAAATTTTAGGATTAGGTTTACGGAGATTCTTGGTATTACACGCCCAACAATCTTCCGTCACAGTCGTTCTGGTATTGCAAAGTTAATAATATTTATATGGGTTTTCCAGGAGGTGTGTTCTTAACTCATTGTTGAAAGTCTAAGCTCAGTGACATTGTTGGAAACCTCTAATCGATAATATATGAATTTGGTTTGATAGGAACTATGCACTGGGTAATTCACCAGTATTTTTTTCAAAAGAGCGAATTTTTTTTCGTTTATTTTTTATTTGCATCACATCTGAAACTGAAAAAGATAACTTGTGACTACTGACAGGAGAGAACTTGTAATGATCCAAAAATGATTTCGAGAATCACTAAATGATGATGGTTTTAAGCAAGAAAACATAGGAACCTAAATATAACACAAAGGATATATCAAAGATTAGTAAACGACATCCTAGTAACAAATCTTGAATTTCGCTTTACTTATAGCAGAAAAAAAATATTAATGAAAAAATTCTGTAACAAAGAATGTAAAAGCTTATAAGTCCCAAGGAATATGGAAAGGTAAATTACTAAGCACGGAAGATCCGGGAGGCTGAAATCCAATTTAGAATACCTGCCCGGAAAGTGGGAGAACTGAGTTCGACTCCCAATCATGTCGCTATATTTCACACCTGTTATTTCTTATAGGTTCCGTTATCCAACTAATTAATATGAACTATTTTATAGCAAGGAATGTACCTCTTTCTCGAGAAATAAATTACCATTTCCTACGACGAAACACATTTCTTGCATCGGAGTAAATACATATAGACACTAATGTATACATTAATAAAGTAGATAAGAAACTCTAGAATAGTTAATAGCACGATCGAATAAATTATTATCAGGGAAAATAAAATAAAAATTTCTGTTTAAAACAGCTAGACAATAACGAATACACACTTTTTCGTTCTTAACTTTTTACTTGACCTGAAATAATAATGTCGGTCGCCTCGACATCCATCGAGGAGCGAAACTTTTTAAACTATATTAAAATCGTGACGGAAATAACTTAGAATTTAACCACGGAGTATTTACATACATTAAGCTCAAGTAATGGAGGAAGATTTCAGACGGGGTCTGAGCATAAAGAAATGGAATCGCTCTCTAAGATTTCCATCACCAATAATTCACTCAGTAAAGCCTAGCATTCCAATCGCTGTACCGAAGATTTCCCAGATATGCTTCAGTCTAAGTTACTCGTTTAGATCTTCCCCTACACATGCACGCAATGAGGAACTACTGTCGCCCCTCGAAAAGGGCCCACGAACGGCGTCTTTCTCCCTTTTCCTTTACGAGGGCCCACGGTGAATGAATCTCGCGGTCCCGAAGTTTACTACGCAACGGAGCAAAACTTCACCGTCCATTGTTTCTTTCAAGGCCTTCTTCCTCCCCTTCCGAGCTCGGTTTTGAAGGCAGGAGGGCGGAAGTTGAATTTCCCCGATCGTTATTGGAGATCGGGAGCCTTTGATATATGGGGAGGAAAACAAGAAGAGTGTACGGGAACAATGTGGGGCCACAGGAAGGTGCGAGTGGTAATAAGGAGATAACAAGCGGTGGTTGTGAGGAAGATTCTTTTGTAAATGATTTCCGCGGAGAAGCTCCCCTCTTCATCCAACCCAAAGATGTTCTTTATTCAATCTCCACCGCGTTTTCTATACCATAAAAACTAATTTGGGTATATTAGCGATATTTTGAGAGTCGATGGAAATGTCTTGGTGTAATTCTGCGCGAAATTGAATTGTCCTCGGTTAACCATTGTATCTACCCCCGTTCCTTTACTGCTTAAAGCTTTGAAAATATCCATCTTTTTTATTTTTTGTTGCAGTGAAACTTTTCAGGTCTTTTTCTTCAATTCTTAATTAACGCCGCGGGTTAAAATATTTATTTTTATAATTACTTTTCCGGTGGTACGGTATCATAAAATAATAAATACCGGATCATTTTTATCTTCATTACCAGCAAGTGTTGTCAAAAACAGTGGCTACAATTCCTTAGGCAATTTATGTTAATTTTGTTTGAGAAGCGAGAAAAATGTATCGGAAAATTAAATGGATGTAAGACGAAGATAAAACTGTAAACGCAGGGTAATCTCCCAACTCATTCGGCTGGAACTTCTTGAGTTGTGGAGATTTCAATCATTTATTGCAGTGAAACTAAGGGCCATTAACACTAAGCCCGTTACGCTTTTTCATTGTTTCACTTCTTTCGATATAACAAAATATTTTATCAAAAACCCTGACGAAAGTGTGAGTTATTCCTTGTAAGTGAGCCCCCAAGTAAGAATCGATTGTTCTGTTTACATTTCTCACTATAGGCGAATCGGAAAGTAGGACATACAAATTTCGCATTCCAAGAAAGGTACTTAGCCGGTCTTTCCAAAACTGCAAAGTGGGAGGTGTAATTAATAGTTTCTCTCCAAACACGATTGAGTAATAAAGCATAATCTTCGGGGCGAAACGCCTTTATGTCCCAGGATATTCGTTAAAAGATGATTTCATCAGCATTAATGACAAAGCGGAAGACGACGGCGAACAAAGCGAAGGAGGTACGCAGAACATTTGAGAGTCTAAAATGGAATAATGCGCGAAGATCGGAATCATAATGAAGGGTGCGCAGAATATTGAATACGAGCGGGACGGGGAGTTGCGCTAATGGATGAGAAGCGCAGACATCGCAAGGAAAAGAGAATGTGACACAAAGAGGGGCAGAAGGAAGAGGGCAAATCATTTTGGCACAAAAGGATTGAAGGGATGCTCGGAGAGAAAAGGTGTTTCGATTCGCTAATTCAATGAGAGGCTACCTATCCCACTCACTAAATGAGATAGGTATCGATTTCAAAACTCTCATTTTTTTACGTCACGAACTCTTCACGCTTCCCTTTCATCTTCCTCTTTCTTCTTTCGCCTCTCCGTCCTTCGTTAAATCCTTTACGTGGGGCGGGCCTTGCATTTCCTCTTTCATCCTCTGTCGCCCTTTTTCACTTTTTCCAGGTTATCGTACCGTGATTTTTTTCCGCCTTTCGCTTCCGTACAATAATACCCGAACTTCCGATTTAGTTCCAGTGTCGCTTCCTCATTGATGGTTGAACAGGTAAGGATCTGATTTTTAGCACCGAGCATCAACAATTATAATCCATTCGAAAGATTTGCAATATGGAAAGTAATCCGACAACATTACATTCAATTAAATAGCGTGGTGATGGAACAAAAATAAGAATAACTTTTACAAACCACAGAGTATTTTATTGATTACGACCATGGTTTCAATTCAAGGAGTCGTCCTCAGGTGTCCTCAAATGAGAATGCCTCCAACAGTTGAAACTATGATCGTAATCAATAAAATATTCTGTGGTTTGCGAAAGTTATTCTTAGTTTTGTTCCTGATGGAACTCTTCCACGAAGTCACGGCCCAAGTTGTTGATTCTATTGCGTCATAAAGCTTGTATTGCTTTAGGAAGAGGCTTTTCTGTGCAGAGGCGTAGCCAAAAGGTTGGTTTTGGTGGTTCAAGCCCCCCATGATAACAGTCAACAATAAACGAAAGTATGCGAGAGAATGGACTCATTTTAAAATATATGTTAAAATAAATCAGTTACTATTTTCATTAAATTCTGTGGAGAAGTATTCCAGCCCCTGGATTGCAGTTCACTCCATGACTTCAAATCCCCTTACAGACAAATCCTGGATACGGCCCTGGTTGTACGTATTTTAAATGAGAACTTCTAGTTTATCCAAAGTAATTTAAAGCCAGCTTTAACCAGAGTATAATGTTTCTCAATTTGTACTTAATGAATTGGGAATTATCGGAAACCTAAAATTAGACTGTATTCAATAGCAGTTTCCGTGCTCGCTTCAGTTTCTAGGAGTTTAATATTTGAGTTTTCACTTTAATGGTTTTTGTTTCGCTGTTTCCTGTTCGCTACAGTTGTTGGGATACACCTTGCATTTTCGCTTTCACCACATAACACTGTAGGCCTAAATTCTTCATGCATTGCATACAATAAATATATGCAAATTTATTTTCGAGAAAAATAGGAAAAAAAGTTAGCCCTGTGTTAATTTTATACCATTAATAATAGAAAAAAAATATTACAATTTTAAGAAAATCACCACTTAAGTACTCTTACGTAATAGATAAATAACGTACAGAAAGAAAACGGAAACACAATTTAAACAGTAATGTTTCATTTAAAAAATTGCAAAATAAAAAGGGAGAAAATTGGGGTGAAAAAGGAGAAAGGAACGGGAGTTGAAGGAAAGAAACATTGGAGAAAAGGGAAACGTTCAACGTTAAGAAAGGTTTAATTAAGGTTTTCCAGAATAGATTTGATTCGGAAAGAGAAGCTAGAAGTAACGGTTGTTGTAAACGATGCATTCATATGGGATAATGCAAGCAAGCAAGCACATGATGTTTATTTAACATAGTAAGCAGTCAAGATACAATAAAAATAAAATACACTATTAAGGTCCCCCTGAGCCAAAGTACTCGTAGCTTGCGTATGAATAACACTGTTGTGTAGGATAAATGGAATATAGGCTCTTACCAGAAAATTTTGTCATAGGTCACCAATGTGACTTTATAATTAAGTTTGTTGTTTATTCATTATTAAATATTCGTATCGCAGGCTTTCGATTCCAAGCGGGAATCCAGATTTAGCTCATTAAACCTGTTAATTATTTCTTCAATATCTTTATCTATTCTACAGAAGAATAATAGGCTGAAGATGTCTGAGCCCTGGAGTAATACGCTATGTGCTGATATACTGGGATTTTCTTCTTGGATAACACACTGTACAAACAAAGGGTAAGCTGTTGGTTTTTTATTCATATTCTTGCTCTTTTTTATTTGGTCTCCTTATCATTTTCTTTTTTGACATTCATTAGAAAATGTCAAAAATGTAAGCACATGTCTATGAATTCTTGCTATGCGTCTTGAATGTACAGCTTCATAGAAGACACATCATGTAGCAAATTATAACTCCTTCAAACATAATATCTTCAAGTATTTAGATACTGTTTCTAAGTTTTTGACAATTTTCACCTCATAATATAACTTGATGACCGAAGATCTTTAAATACCTTTATTAGCAGATTTCCGAATAAATACATACAGTAGTTATTTGTTATATTATTTCTATAGTCATTTTTTGTACTTTTTAATGTATCAATTTGAGCAAAATATATCGAGAATATTCGAAAAACAGTATCTAGAAACATGACGTAGGCTAAATATTGATTGTAAGCTGGGAATATTGTAGACGTATACGTAAAAGTTTTGTCAGATTTCAAAAAAATGTTGCACATTATAAATATCCCTGAAGGTTTATCAGCCAATATGAATTGGCGATTAATCTCTAGTTCTCTACATCCCCAGCGTTTCGTTTAGTGTGGAATATTTAAGCTACAACATTCACGTTTATAAATCAAGATTTTTTTTTGTCTTTCAGAAGTAATTAAAAAATATGTTACGATGTGAAGAACGAGCTACGGCTCGGAAAGCTATTTTCCAGTCAGTATCATTTTCCACTTGTTTACCGTTTTTCGCTTCCCTTAGTTTCTTTTTTATCCTTGGCCATTTCTCTCTTAATCCGTTTTCTGCATCCTCTATCCTGTGTACATATTCCACAAAGTTGTCCGTTTCTCCGTCTCTCCTTTATTTTCCCTCCTCTTTCCCATTTTCCCGTCTTTTCTTCCCACGCCCTTTCTTCCTCCCGATCCGGAGCCAATCTTCAAAACCGAAGAGCAAACATTTTCCTTTCAATTAGCAGAATGTGGTCGGGCTGAGGAAGAGTGGGAGGCGATGGAGAAGCGTGGGTAGGGAAGGGACGGGAGGCTAACTTCTTCAATGTTTCGGAGATATCTCTTTCGCATCCGTTGAAAGTTGCCCCTTGTCGGCTTTATTGGGACGAAGAAGGGGAAGGGAAAGGTGGCGAACGCAAGTGAAAGATGGAAAGAAATAGTAAGGACGATAAAAGGGGGATAAACGGGGAGTTATAAAGACGTGAATGGAAGGGAGGGGAAGCGATTTGGAAGGGGAGATAAACATCTCGCCGCTCCCGTACACCAGTATAGTCATTATCCCCATGTGGTCGGTGATTCCTTGGAGATATTCAACCTTTGTATGTTCCTTTTGGGAAGTTTTTCAGTGACCCGTTCACGTCCTTCTTTAAACACGTTTATTAGGGTTTTTATTAGGTTTGAGAGATCAAAATACAAAGCCGTGAAAGGTGTGGCTAATTTTTTTTTTCTCTTTTCTTTGAAAACGTTCAGGTCGCCTGTGAATATCTCATCCTTGGTAACGTGTTGCCCCGATGATTCAATCCTTGGTAATTTGGTCCCGCAGCAATGTTATTATTTAATAAGAAAAGCGTTGTTGTATAATTTTGTAGCCAAAGTTTCATTCTCCGTATTATAGGAGATACGTGTTTTATATTTTGTAATTGTCATTCTCAATCTTCTGGAGCTGGTCAATGAAGAAAAGGGAACAAGTAGTCTCCCAAGTAAGAAGATTTCTGTAGAAGAAATTAAGAAATCAGCGCAAGTATTCAGACGAGCATGGCAACACAGGTTTATTACGTTATATTTAATATCCCTGTTACCAAAAAGGAGCCATAGTGTATAGGTAGTTTCTGATACCATACATTGTTGTATTTAATATTTTAATTTTTTTTATGCAAGAGAGACAAGACTTACATTACTGAGGTTTCAATGATGTGCGTTGTTTTAATGAATATTTTTACACTCATCCTGACTTGGTTGGTTCGATTCACTTAAGGTAATTTATTACTAAGCAATGTATTAATTTTATGGAGCAAGATACCGGGTTTATTTTATCATGGAATGATCCTAAAATTAGCCATGAAAAATCAATGAATTCGTTCTGAAATTCTATTGTTTGGTATAAACTGGAGCGCAAAATCGGTTTATTTTTACGATTCCCTTAATCACCACTTTGTTCTCATCTTGAATATTGCCAGCGATACAATCATTTGGCTTTAAAAGGGTGGATGCCATTATCTTCCTTTATTTCCACCTAAAAGTGAGGTTAATAATGAATCGTCGTACTTTGATTGAAATTCCAATATTCAAAGGCATTTTCGTATAGGTCAATGATTTTCAAATTCCATTTCCAAAAAAATACGTCGTATGCATCGGTATTCATAGCATGTGACCTCCGATCCTTTCCGTTAAATTGTTTATAGTTGACCGCGTAATTTAATTAAACCTTTATTTTGGCGCTCGGCGTTGAAAAGATATTTTGAATTGGAGTCCTCCCGCGCGTTTTTCTTGCACTTCGATTTTCGTCGAAGTTTGGATAATGAAGGCTTCTCTTTGAATGGATGAATGTGTTCTATTCTGACTCCCTAGTCATGAACTGCTTACCCTTGTTCACTGCCATTTATAGTGTGATTAATGTACTTGCAACGTGACCACTATTACCTCTCTTTGGTAATTGATAATTAATCTTTGATTGTTAGATTGCAACTCATGGATATTTTGAATGGGAAATAGCGGAGGTACCTCAAGCATAGTTCTCAGGAATAACATATCCAACGAAATAAGTTTTAAAGAAAACAAACCAAATTCTTCCTTAAGTGTGTGCTGCTATGAAAATTATTTCGGTAAATTTATAATTTATAAATAAATCTTATTTAAGATAACTAACTCTTTCGCTGCTGTTTGACTTATGTTAGTGTTACGTGGAAATTTCATATATACATTCGTCAAACTACAAACGTTAAACTCATCGGCCTGCCACATTCTTATAATCAGTGAACAGATTTTATCATATAGCATACTCCATAAAGGCTGCATCAATAGACTAATACTTCGAAATATCACCACACAGTACATCAATACATTAATGATTCGCTTTTTATGACAAATATAACATAAGATCTTTAGGTAAGATATATATACAATAAAAGATGATTGGTGAAAATAATCAGCACAATGTATATTTACATCAATGAAATGGACAAAAAGCAATATTTTTTATATTCACGTGACATATTTAAATGGTTTAACACGTGTGAAAAATAGCGAAATCACTGAGACTCGAAACCAGGTCTACCACTTACCGGGCAGGTATTCTAACCACTGAACTACCATGCCGCATATTTTACACACTGTTAGAAAAGGATTGCATCAGCAAAGCGGAAACCTAAACCTCCTAGCGGAACAGCGACGAAAACAGCAACGACCATATCTGTAAAATGCAATTACTTTAAAACAACTTTCGTATTATTGTTCATGAATATAGTAGTAATTCAAAAGTAACCTATCGGCCATATTGGCCATGAATGTCAAACGGTAAAGACTAACGAAGTATGACTTATTTAATTATAAAATTTAGTACTCTCATTAACTGTATTGAGGGATCGACCAATAAAAGGTATACGCGACAAAAGGCGGGGAAGCTAATCAGGAATATAGGAAGAAAATACTTAGATGAAATTGGTGTATTTGTGTACATATTTTATTAGGAAACTTACGCAAACGCCGATCAAAAGTTGAGACAAATGGGATCAAAATTGTTCCAGTTTTACTGAAAACTTAAATCGAACTAGTGCACTAAATAGCTCTTTAATTTTTCTGTCCATGTTTTTAGAGTTCTTATCTAATATTTAAACGTATTTGTGTCTTTTAAAAAAAATAGTCCGAACGCCCGGTGTTTTCACACCCCACCACACACCGTAAGGCGGCTTGCAGGGTATTTATGTAGATGTAGATAAAAACTTATGACTGATAGCGTAAAAAGATAGTGATATCAGTTTGATTTTTGCTGTACTTTTGCGATTTATGTTCATTTCGTTTTCATGAATAGAGCTCAAATCGTTCTGAATATCCTTTGTACTTCTGTGTTCTTTGAACTTGTAAACTCTTGTGTATTAAATTGCGTATTGTATTATTATGATGAAAATGTCTTACTATTATAACCCCCGTCATCAATTCTGTAATATATTAGAACCACAAGGACAGGTGGAAGAGGGCCCACTTGGACTTAACCTCGCCAAATAATAGGACACACAACGTTATATTAGGCTTTATTTTCGGGCTGGCGGGGTTGATAACATTTCTAACGCGCCCTTAATTCATCCAAATTTGGATGTTCGCTACTTCTCCGATGAGATCGCCCTCGCCCCTCCCAAATTAGAAACCCAACTTCCGGAAATGGAAGGTAAAGCAATCAGTTTAATTGTAAGGTTCCTCCGTTCACCTTCCATAGCGGCGTAGGTGAGGCTTTCTCCCAAGACTCTCCCAAAGCCCTTTTAAAGGCTTTGCTGCTGGGGAACTTAAGGATACGGTCCCAGAGACGATCCAGGGCACATCTTCCGTTGATACCCTACTAAGTTCGTCCCTTTTCCCGGTGTTTGCGCGAGCGGGAACGGGAAGGGAATAAGAAAGCCCTGAGAGGAGGAAAGCAGGCTCCCTTTGTCACTCTCCATCCCCAGAAAGTAGGCTTTGATGAACAGCTGATTCCCTCCAAAATGCGACCATTCTGCCCTCTGATGGGAATTAGGAGAAGTGTTTGTCACAGGGGAGGGGCTCGCCAGGCATTAACAATGGTCGGTCACGGCTCCCTTGTCCTTTATCGAGGAGAAAGTTTCCACTTCTTTTTGTTTTCGCCGGGATTGCTTGCTTCTTTTTATCGCCTCGACGATTTCTCTCTTAACTCCGTTTAAAACAAGAGACGGGATTGGGTATTTTTTGGGCATAGGATTGGCTCATTGTGATGCTATTTCTGGGTCCGATTTTTGCGTTTGAATGACGAAGTTTTTGGTTTGATATCTGAATTGACTCGTCTCTGGCTAAAAGCCCACCATTGTTTTTCTTTCTCGGCGTTAAATTCGAAAGTTCTTCCTCGATTAAAGTACAAGAATCATGAAATCGACATGTTAAGGCGTGATTTAGTGGAAAACAATGGAAACTTTTTGGTTTCAAGGAGTTTATTTTTCGCGAACAGTACCGCTCTTCCCCCGCAGAAATCATGACTGTAATTTGAAGTTGGAGGGGGGTATTATAGTTTTAGCTTGCATGTCGATCGTGATTTATCTAACTCTGGAAGGTATGTGGTCAATAGCGACTGATTACAGCATTGAGTAGTATATTCTTCTCAACGTGATTCAAGACACTGCGTTAATGCAGCGAATGTTCGCTTTCTAATATAGACGTGTTATTCTACAATGAAGGAGCTGTCTGTGATAAATTAAGGCCGGTTTTAACCTCAAATTCTCCACCATCAGCACTGAGGAGGGAATGTGGCAAACAAGAGAAGATGAGGAGTGAGGCACTTTGCTGTCCCCGCTGACCCAAAATACTAAGAGGAATAGTAAAATGAGTGAAAGATACTTTCTCCTCTATTCCGTACCCAAGGGCAAATGAGTGGTGTTACATCGATGCTATTATGGTAGCATGATCAATGAAGAAGCTTTAAATTTACTATGAATGTAAACGAAAGCAGTGTGATTCTATATCGTATGGAAGGAATTTGTTTTTACAACCGTCTTCGATCATAGAGGAAAAATTTGTGGTACAGACTCCATATTTCCTGCATTTTCATGGTGTTGTCCCGCAATGGGAATGCTAATACCAAATGTGTTTAGTTTCTATTGTTATCAACCTGACCTGACGAATTTGCACCATACTGCTTATCAGACTAAAACGCCATTCCTATCCGTATCTGTTGGAATTTTCCAACCGATGGAAGACAATGATGAAGTCCGGATCGTAGTTTCAAATTCTGTGACGATGTAATCTATGACGAAGTTCCGTGATAATAATAGCTGGTAAAATGAGAATCGAAGCAAAGATTTTATTTATATTCACACGTAAAACTTTTCTAGTGCGATTTTTTAAAATTGTAAATATAAAAACTTATCACTAGTACCAACACAGTCTTGCCTCAAATTGATAGTGACTATAGTCTTTTAAATTTATCTTCATGGCTGACAGGGACGGGAGAGAAAAATGACATATTTTGGAGCGCGGGGGTGGGGACCAACAAAGATCAGTTTGTTGATGCGACTTGCGTCTAAAATCGAAGCTCATTATGTCCCTAGAGCTTCAGAAGAAATCAGCCTCCCTCAATTCTATATTGTAAATTATAATGTACTATTTTTATTTATTTTTTAAGTGCAATGTTAGTAAAATTTAATTTACTCTTTTCATCGGCCTCCAATCGATATCATAACTCGAATAGACCCCTAGCAATATTATTTAGAACCACGGGGGTCAATATTGATACAAAAGAAAACTAATGCATCTCACATGGTACAATAGAGTTGAGAGAGAATGATTGCTTGCGGAGCTCTAGAAAGATGATGAGAATCTCCTGGTTTACAGATAAGTCCAATAATATAGATTAAAGCTACTCAGTACTGATAAATCCCCCTCCCCGTGCTCTAAGTGACGCCATTTTTGTTCCTCCTCCTACTTTACCGGGAAGATAAATTTATCAGGGTTTAGCTACAAGCAGTGCTGAAACTTTCTTATGGTATCCTAGCTAATAGTTCACTCCGATGTTAACAATTAAGGTCATATCTCTGTGATAGAATTTTGAATAATGCCGGAAGGAACTAATTGATACTAATGAAAGATTTTAATGGAACGACTTTGACTTTTAATTGCTTTCCCAATTAGGAAAACATCATGGTAATCCTCAAATTATTTTAGAATGTCACAGTGAGGGATAGCTTTGGCTCCATTATCTTAAAATTTAGTCAGATCGTTATCGAGGATCCAAACAAAAGTTATTTTCATTACATATACGCACAGTATCGCTTCTACGATATTTGGACGAACCTGAGACGAACTCGAATCAAAGCAACCACCTTGTCTTGGATATCCGAAACGTAAACACCTAATTTTGAATAATAATCAATGGTAGGAATAAATATACTTAAGATCTAATTCTGTCAACATTTTATGTTTGAATACTTGTTTCAAACCTTTTATATATGCTAAAAAGGGTTGGTTTTAAACATATTAAGATGAATCCACTCTTCGTTACTTGGTCGTAATGAACAACAAGATAAAATTCATAGCGAGAGTTTTCAATAAAAACGCTTTTAAACGGTGGTTTCACCTATATGCTCCACATAATTTGTGATTTCTGGCTCCCCGGAAACCGTGCAAAGGAAAATATACCTCCTTACATTCGTAAACATATGGAAACGTTCTTGTAAAATTTGTATTTTTGATATAAATTTATTCTCTGAGTGACACTCGTAGTTCGCATTCTTACCGTAGCCTGCATTTGGCGGTGTTATACCCACCTCACAATTTATCGCTATACCTATGCGAATCAATTGGCGAAGAAATTTCCACCCTTTCATACAGATGGTGAACTACCAGCTATATCGAGGACAAACGACCGAATTGGAGTTAATCTGACCGCAGATATTTCATTCCAACTAACACTTGGCCGGGTTTATATCTCAAAACATTGCCGAATCAAACGCTAGTCCCCGTGAAGTGTTTTTCGGTAGTGGAAATCGAATGTAATGCCTTGTATATGAATACGCTACGCGTGTGTATGAAGTGCGGCAAAAGGATTTTAATTGCGGTTTTAATGTCATTCGCCTGCCGCATTGTTTGAGAGCTCGGTTTTCAAACCGCGAACGAACGCTATGAGCCCAATGCATAAATATTATTTTACGTATGCCTCTGGGATTTCCAATCGCAGCTGTTTTTCGCACAAAAGGTAGTAATAGAAGCGGCAGCTAGATTTATTCGCAGATTGGGTTATCAACTCCAGTGCGCCTAAAACCCTCCGAAGACTTCTTAATGTATACATTTATGTATGCAGGTATTATTTTGAATCAGCATATTATAGTATTGCACTGGGTGTGGTGGCAATAGATCTGGTGCAGTTCTTATTCCTGCTCATGAAATTCACTTCCATACATTTCCATATTAACGAATTCCATATAAACGATTAAAAATCGTAGCTAGCACGATTAGATAAACAACAGACGCAACATTAAATAATTTTAAACAATGTACGAGTATTTATGTGGAGGTTTTGGTTCATAGGACGCACAATCTCACGCTGTAAGTGCCTAATTTATGTTTCTTGCACTTGTTCAGTGTGTGAAATAGAGTAGTTATTTCTGTTTGCGGGGTTTGTGAGAAATGCGAAAAAATGTCTGCAGGTTAAATTGTCCTATGTAACTATTAACTGTCGTATTTAATGCATTATCTGCAGGGCAGGATTGTTTGTTGTAATTGTGTTCTACTGTCATCTTAGCGCTACAGATTTTTATTGTCGAATATAAAAATCGACTGACATTGCAACCGGGCTATTCTTCCAATTAAAAAGTAAATTATAATATCATTAATAACAAAATTTAATTATATGTGTAGTGGAATATGTAGAAGGCATAAAATATCCGCAAAACATGAAGCTAGATACGACGATATTTTTGAAGTTGGTATACGTATATTTACGTAGAACATAAAAATTGCTTGAAGGAAAGGCGTTAGATAAAAATGTATCACGATTACATTGGTGACGTTAGTATTAATCCTGATAATTATATAGGAAAATAAAAAGATTCTTATGATATTAAGTGCACCCGTAAATTTCGACCGAGAGAGCGACAAGTCCGAGATAAAAGCAAGAGAAAGAAATATTTTCCTATTATATATCAGGAGATAAATGAAAAATACTCCATTTGTTAACATATGTTAATAATAGAGACGTTTACTTGTGTGCAGTTTCCTGTGAAGCATCAAGTTGTGGTGTTTTGTACAGTGTTCCTAAACCAGCATTTTGTTCCCATCTTCGTCCAACAAAATCCAAATGTTTTTAAGATTTTAATTCAAATTTTGCTCTATTAGGGTTAAATATATCTTAAGAAAATAAAGTTTGCAACTGCATTACAAAAAAGAAGCGTGAATTTGGTCGCTCCAATCCTGCATGTGCAAACGATCGGTCGAAAATGCTTGGGTGAGGGCAAAGGTGAGACTTATTGTTTCATAGCGTAGCAGCCATCTGTAAATAAAATTACTTTTCTCGACAACGAACATCTTGCTTACGGATAGCACTCAATTAGGGGAATCACAAACAGACTGTGAGACTACACCACGACGCCGAAATGGCTTCATCGATCTTTCGAATCTGTACTTTCCTCTCGGAATCCATCGTTGCATAAATTAGCGCTGTTTCCGACTATATATGATTCAAAGACAGTTCGAGTGTAACGCACCTAAAGCAATTCCGCGCGATCTTTGCTGCCCTAAAGCCATCAGATGTTCAAGGAAGCGTGTCGGAGAACATCCTCTTTGATAATGCATTAACGAAGGAATCCTCCTTCCTTTCCCTCGCCCCAGAGTGGAATTTCGACTTCACCGTTGAATTAAATCATTCGTCACATTTTATTCTAAATTTAGCTTTCAGTTATTCTCGAAAATTATCTTCGAACAAAAGACTTAATTTCCAAACCTGAAGTAGGTATATAACATTATCCTACGAAATTCAGCAAGATTACAAAATATTGAAATCGTTGGAAATATTTATAAAAACCACAAGGAAAAGTATTTTTACAAAAGGATGTGTCACGACCAGAGATATGCGATTTCTAAGTATAATTGATACTAATATAATTAATAAGTGTCACATTAAGAGATGCAATGCTGTCTCAATTACGAACCTGATTGGATCCAGTTGGATTGGATGCATCCAGTTAAAAGTTTGTAACTCGAATCCCAGTTATCCATTGCCTTTTCCTCTTTCTTTCGGTTTTTATCTCGACATTAATTCCGTGTCTCGAGTTCAGAATAGATTGAGGAAAATGTTCGTTTGTCAAATTGTGAGTAAATAAAAATAATAATACTACGCGAATTTTAATCTTATCAGACCACTCTTACAATTAACCTAGGAAATATTAACACAAACAACCATTCCTTGATCAGAATTCGAACCCGGGACCTCGGCTATGCTAAGCTAGCACGCTAACCACTTCGCCACCGTGGCCGGCCGGCTAAAGTGCGAAATTACTTCAGCTGCTGAAACATTTTTATATGGCTGCTACTATAGTATATAAACAGAGCGGTTAGTCCGAGTACCGCTATATTACAGTACCCATCTGCAAAATTAATTGTAATAAAATTAAAATTAATTGTAATAAAATCCATCTTTCGTAAAACTAAATTAATCTTGATTTTTTACCTTGGGAATTGAATATATCCTTGGGATTTTGATGTAGCATTAAGTTTCAGTATTCTGCAGTAAGGAGATGATTGAAAGAATGAAATTGAACAGAAGAAAATGAAAAGAAGAAAATGAAAAAGAAATAACGCTTTTGCTATGAGTGCTACCAAAAAATATAAGCTAAACGCTAAAATGCATTACAAAATTTCAAACGATGATCGTCGAAGAAGAAGATTAATCGTGTGTAACTATTTCATCAAACACACAATAAAGTCGAGAATTGCAGGCGTGACTTCGTGGAATTACATTGCATATGGAAATATACAATATTTTTCACAGGTTCTTTAAGAGTTAATGTGCGTCCAGTTTCAAAATCCTGCTTGCAGCATCAAATCCAATCTGGTACCCTATGACGCAAAACAAGCGCTGTATTTCAACTTAAACAGATCGTCATAGGATATTTATTTTGTGTTAGTTTTTACTATTCCCCAAATAATTATATAATAAGGATATAAATAATAATACCCCGAATCCTAAACCATGAATGTACTGAATACTTGCCATGAATGCCCTTAAATTTACATTTCATAAACATAAAAGTTTACCCTAGTACCCCTGGTCCCTGTAATACTTAGTAAATTAGGAATTCTAATAATAACCTACTCCCAAATCCGACATACTTATTAAGAGAGGAACACATGTTCCACCCTCTTTCTAAGAGATCAGCACATTGTAAAATCAAACATCAAAATTAAAAGATTTTCACCCCGTTCTCGTTGAATACAAGTATGTATATTTAGAACCTCAATTTAAACGTAAATATATCGTATTCTATGTAAAGATAGCTGATAACAATTGAACCAACTCCTACGGATAGCCATATACGCAATGCTTTCGACTTAGGTGAAAGTGGTCCCGGGCTCGGTTCCCGGAGGGTGCTCAGGTTCGAAATTACTTCAGCTGTTGTAGCATTTAAAAAATTACTACTGCTATAATTAAACCTCACTGCAGTGTTGGTGGGTTGACTTATTGAGAGAAGGCTTCTGATCGTCTCACTTTGACTTCATCTTGAAATAAAATTTAAACTTACATTTGCATGATTCGGCCTAAGGAAGAGAAAACCCCAAAACCGCCCTTAGTAATTATCCCTTCAGTAAATTTACAGTATACACGTTATAGCATATCCAGTTCACATTTTGTATGGACAGGAATGGAATATGGATATGAATTTGCAATCTTTGCTAACTGGTTATTTATATTTAGTTATTTTCATCCAGTTGCTTATTGAAATCTAGTTATTCTGAAACCATATTATGTTCGAGTTGAAAATATATATCTCTTGGCCAAAGAGCTTCATTCAGGGATTCGCGGGAGTAGAAAATTAAATCGTCAAATTTGATGAACCTCTGTAGTTGTCTATAATTTAAAAATGATTGGAATTCGTCTATATCACTAAAATCCCATGAAGCTGCTTCTATTCTAAACAATTCTCCATAATGAAATTTGAGTGATCCAGTGAAGTATTGGATTGCATTACGCTTTGCGTCAAAACCAGATTGGCTCTATTTGCAGTCTCTATTTGATATGGATTCGTAGATATTGAACGCATGGATCCATACTCAGCAGTGCATTGTCTAAATGAAATACTTTATGAGTTAGGCCAAATAAGAATCTCCGCTGAATGAGACAAAAAATGGCTTTTATTTAGGGTTATTCCATAACAATCGCCCTTATTGAAAGAGTTGATGCATATCAAGTTATTATGCACGAGGAGATTCTATTCTGAGGATTCCGCCAACGACATTCAACTTTCTGGCATTTTTTGCATTTATACCGAAAGAGGCATACATGTTTTCACTACGCGGCCTAAGTAAATAGAACTTTAGAAATTGTGACCATAATCGTCCAGATTAACAATATCTCTATGATAATGCCACGAAAATATATGAAAACCTTAGTAACTCGCTAAATATTTTTGTATACTTTCAGGTCCTCTAATAATCCTCCATTTCATAATCTTCAATTTCCTTCAACCCTTCTTTTTGCTTGTTCCTAGTAGATTATTTTCCATATATATGATGCAACTCTCTTTACTGTCTTTTTAATAATAATCACCGGTAAGGCTTCTTTCATTCCCTACTCCATTAGATGTACTGTTTTAGGATATGAGGAAAAATATAGTTTTCACATAATTTCCTCGATGAATCTATCAGCGGGAAAAGTTCACTTGAGTGCAGCATAACGATCTATAAATGGCCATTTTATTAAACTCATTCTTAACATAATCCAGAATGATAATGTACTTGACTACTAACGCTTCTTAGGATAAAATTGGAAAGATAACCCCCTCCTCGATCCAACTCATTGTCATTCTACTCCAAGAATATAGATATGGCTGAAATCGGATTCAACGACAATGAATGAAATAATAAACACGAAGAAAGCTCGGAGATGCTTTCACTCCCATCACGTTCACTGGCTCGAGACCAAATCTTAGATCCAGTCGGAGTTAACCTTCAAACTCCCGATTCGCTATAAAGCATTCAGTTCCGCCCCTAACTCTATCAGAATACAAATTCATCATCCTTCATAACGAGACTCCGTCTTTGCTCAACGTCTCCGACTCTAATTTCGCTTTCGCCGCAATTCCTTACGCCCATTCTCACCCTCTCCCCCCTCCCTTTCCGCACATCTTTCCTTCCAATGTCTTTCTCCACTCGTTTCTTCCTTCGATTCCGTTTTCCCCGCGCTTTTGTGAGGTTCTCCCGCCCGCGGATCCCAGACTTCCTCCGCTTTACCAATTACTCCACAATACATTTCCTCTCTCCCGAACCTTCCCGTTCTTACGGATCTCTTCGCCTAGATTATTTGCGCCTCATTCAATTACCGCTTCCTCCGCCACACCCCTCGAGCCCCTTTTGTTCGCCATTATTTCCATATTTTCTCGGATCTGCCGGGATTTTTCCTCGCGCGAATTCCCCAAACTCGAGGTTCGGTTTTGATATTTCGCCAGCGCAAACTTTTGCTCGTTTTCGTTCCTCAACTATTGAAAAAGTATTTACCGAAATTCGGATTGATGGGAGTCGATTTGCTGGGGTATCTAGGAAGGAATTTTGATTTATGAAATTCGGGTTCACGGGTTTCTCGATTCGTCAAACATCGAGGGTGGTATCTATCGCTTTCTCAATGAGCACACGGTTGGTACCGCACCAAAATACTTCATCGCTTGAAGAGACTCAGGACTGCTAGAAGTATTTTAATATAAATTCCGCATTTGCACTCACAAAGGTCGAAATGCAGGACAAAGGTGATAAAAATGAGGGAGAAAGTAAGAAAATCTACTAAAAGATTTACGAATTATGTAATAATTTATGTTGAAACGACCTGCTTCACCGTAATAAATATTTAGGTACCACTTAAGTTAAAATTTAAAGTAAAACACAGTTTGGAGCAAATTAAATACTTTATCATCCATTGGGGAAAATCCTTTATATCCTTCATCAATCCTTTATCTTCCCTCAAAATGTTTACTTTACCGTTAAGATTTTATTATCAGACAATTTTGTGTAATAAAATTGATTAATTTATTCAGCATTTAGTGAGAAAGCGTATTTTCTCATTTCACACATTTTCTTCACATATGCTATTAGTCTTAAGATTTTCGAAAAAAATACTTCCCATAGTCCGTAGGGTCCCGGACAAGAATAAAAGTCCCTTTGGTACGTCACCAAACTTTCTTAAAAAGATGGAATGTCGGGGAAAAACTTGACGTTAGATAACCTTATGTGTGATTGAATAAACTATCTATAACTACTGGTGATATTGAGGTAACCCACCATGTGAGTGTAATTTTGTAAAACACAATTTACATCTGCTTTAGCAGCACTTCATAATCGTTTATGATACCAAGTGAAATGTCTTCGCATTGCATATTTTTAACACCGATTATGAAAACGGAAGTGAGCGCTGGGGATTTTATTGCAAGCCAAGATAAACTAATCCAATATGTATATTGCTTTTACTAATCCAATATGTATATTGCTTTAATATATAATTTGTTTACTATTTTGAACGTAACATTGAAGTACACCGTTGTATGCAGTACAATACTATATTTACGAGTGTACAAATATGTCCTGTATATATGGCTAAAATGTCCGTTATTATTCGCTCATACCTCGACTGCTTTACTATCTCACACAACAACTTCATATTTGAAAACTCCCAAGTATTGCTGTTTTATTTTCTATAACAATTTTACGTTTATTATAATTGTTTCTGAATATTAACCTGAAAGTTGTCACTCGTGAGCTTTTTTAAATTCATATTCTAAAGTAAGAAATCCCAAAAGTGTATACTTGAGCAAACGTGGTGAAATGAGCTATATAATTATTATTTATTATTATTAGTCAATACCGCCGCAGTTAGACATTTCGTCCGGCTGCGACGTTTAGTTACCGTGCATTACAGAACTATTACATACAATATGGCTTAGTTACACATAAACAAATACAGAAAATTGGTATCTATCTACCCGTCAATTAACTACAATTGTTTAAAAACTACTCTAGTCACAATTACAGCTTCAATTATACTTTTACATCACAACCACTACAAACACTAAAATATATACATTACAATATATACATTACAATATATACAATATGTATACATTAACTGAAAATTACCCCTAAACAGCATTATAGCAACTTGTCGATAACACTTATCACGTAAGATTCTTCAGGTTTCCTGATAGGCCTTCACGGCTACCGTAGCGGCCACGGGGCTCACGAAGTCCTCACCGTACATCACCCCACCAGGCGATCCCCTACTAAATAATAATCGAGTAAAAGTTATACAATTTGCAACTAAGATTAAATGGTAAATTTAATGTAACTAAATATAATAAATTGCGTTATTATTTTTACTAATATTAAAATACTACACCTAGCACAAACTAAATTAAAGAATATCTTATAATCATTCAAATTACATATTTCAACGCTCAGTACTCTAATTGAAGGTGCATTAGATACGCACTGCGTATTTCAGGAAACAAATTCAGCCAAAGACGAAGAATAGACCGTTAATTAGCGAGCAGGTCGCAATTGCCCCGACAAGTACACGAAATAACGATTCCAGAATTATGATATTTGGAGTGAAGGAATAAACAGGAGGTTGTCTGTTGCGCGGAGTGTGGCTTTACACTTGTCGGATGAAAATGTGAAGAGAATGGGTGAAGGAGAGAGCGAGAAAGGGTTGGAATGTGTCAGGAAATCCGCGAAGAGAAAGGGTGGGTGTGGTACAGCGGTGGGAGAAGTGGATGACAGAAGGTAACTACCGATGGAGAGAGGCGGGTTGATGGTTGAGGGAGATATCAGAAGGGAAATTACAGCAGGGAAAGCTAATGGGAGAGGGTGGATGACATAACAACGGGACGCGCGGCTGTAGTTAAGCTATGAAACCCCCAATAGGTATTTACAGTATATTAAATGTTTTATTTAAATGATCTTCTATTTGCTATTATTATTTCATTCTGTCAGGCAGGGGAACGCTCTTGGCATAAATTTATTTATGATATAACATCATTAAGTATGTATCGAATAGTTCTTGTTTTGTGTACATTCTATGGTTTATTTCGCATTAGTGCACAGTGCAAGGCGATTGATTAGGAGGGGGATTACAAGAAATAGCGGTTAGTATTTCTACAAATTACTTAGGGTAACCCTAAACGCCATTAACTGAGGTATTTTAATTATGATAAAAACTAATACTCCGGATTTTACATTTCATTAAAATAGATTTCATAAGTTTTACAATTCCTAAGGAAGGGTGTTGATTTAAAGTTTACGATTTCATTGAAATCAAACATATTTTTACATAATTATTGTTTGCGTAAGGATAAACAGTTGTGAAAAATAGCGATATGACTGACACTCGAACTCAGGTCTCCCACTTTCCAGGCAGGTATTCTAACCACTTCGGCGTGGTAGTTTAGTGGTTAGAATACCTGCCCGGAAAGTGGGTGATATGGGTTTGAGTCTCCGTCATGCCGCTATTTTTCACAGATGTTTTTGATTGGGTTTTACGGCCCACACCTCTATGGGTAAATTCAAACATCTTTTCCTTTTCAATTTATATTTACATGTTTAAACAGTATGTAATTAATGCTTCACTGTTATGAGGATTCCTTTTTCAATAAATGTAAACTTGTTTTTTGAAGATTGAAGGTATCGAGAAAACCTACATTTACAATGTCAGTGTCACGTTAGGCAATATGTTTTTCAAAGTTTTCCCCATTTTCGGAAAGTAATCAATTTATGACGATAAAATAATGATACGTAGCAAATTTTCTTTCCAGTGCTAACTCTCCTAGCTTCATACGATAATTTTTCTCACCAAATTTTATAAAAAGAAAATAATTCTGCTAACGAAAAATTGACTCAACATGTGTTTTTTATGGAAGTTTCCGACGCAGAGTAAATATACTTATGAAAACGTATTGCATATATCAGTCTACCGAAATCTGCATTCCTTATCGTGTTACAAAACAGCGAAACATTTTCCTCAGCCGAAACTATTGTCATTTGCTAGCTGAGGCAAGCACTGCAGAGTTACGCCACATCAATGTATACCATCATTTTTCTTTCTTTGTTAAAGGATAATATTTATAATGGCACATTGTCTACCTAATACTGAAAATAATACTTAAATCGTAATATTTTCATCTCGTAAGAATTTTTTCGTAGTAATTACAAAATGTCGCTCAAGTTTCCAAACCGTAAATCCACATCATCTTATTCAAGATTTGTGGTAAGATCTTAGGTATTCAAGCGTAACTAATTTACCTAAGGATAGATTTAAAGGGCTAATTAATTAAGACATTCTATTCAAATTAACAATCTAGGACATGCAACAGAATCCGAGCTCCATTTTAGTGATGCAAGTTGAAGCACTGAACTTTGATATCCTCTCCTGATTATAGCTAAGAGAGAAAATATTACATAACAACCAACTTAATGACAGATCCCGTCTAATACACCTGGTATCCATTACCCTTGCAGGTTACGAAAATAGGAAACAGACCTTCCACACAATCGACAGAACCACATGAAAATATTTAAATAGAATGAAATGCTTTCAAATAAAGTTCTTTAAAATTTATGAAGATTTAATAACAGTTCAAGAAGCCGGTTCTCTATTTAAAAAATATATCTTACGTTTGTTGAAAAGTTTTGTTCCAATTTTTTTCCGAGAACTTTCTCTCCTCTCCATTCCAGTGTTTTTGATTTCTCGAATCCATTTCCAAAATTATTCCTCATACCTGGTCCGGCGCGAAAATGATGGATTCCTATAATATGGTGATCGAGGTGTTTAATTTAGAAAGCGAAATGTATCCCACGACGGCAATATTTACCTTTCGAATCAATTAGTTTCCAAGTTTTGTTAATATAATTATTTCTGTTTTGACATATTCTCGTCGAGACTGGACGTAATCAACGACCAATATTCCTTGCGTTTACTTTCCTTTATTTTCCGCATTGTATACATTTTTCGTATAATATTACATAAATATTACAGGTAAATCTATTCGTATGTCAAATTACTCCCACGACAGAGAGAGAAAGGTTGGGGATTTATCGCAGCCTTCAATTTCCTTTAATTTAATGTCATCCTTGGAATAAAATACATTATATATATTCACCAGAAACTTGAGATGTTATGAAGTGTATTATCAGTCATTTCCCAAATGTATCGTTTATAAGCCTACAGTATTTTCTAGAGTAGGCATATTAAACTTTTATTAACCGTTAACCATATGAGAGTTTGTAACAAAAAATAGTACTAATTATTATAGTCAAGATATTTGCTAGTACAGACTTGTATATTTACGAAAATATGTCACAATCCTTGGGAAAATGTTAAGACAAATGCTTGGCTTGCCTTTTCCATGTATTTGAAATACAGTGATTCCACGTATCACAAGTCATCCCGCTAATGAATATGTCGGCTATCTGCCTGTAAAGTAATCAGTAAAACGGCTGGTATAATCCTCATCCCCTCCATCATTAATTAATTAAATGCTTTGGAAGGGGAATAGGGCGAGTAGGTAAGATGAGTTATGAAGTTGGTCGCCGTCTTTTTCGTCAGAGGGTCATTCAAATCTAAGAAAGTTTTGAACGATAACTACCTCGAAAAGGACTGAGACAAAATTGATTCAAACAAAGTTTCCTCTAAGTTGCACCAAAAAGCAACGAAACCATTTCATTCATAAAGATATGTATTTATTATATTATACAGCCCAGTTAGACGCAAAGTCAGGTGGCGATGCTAACTTGCACTACAATTTACCGCTAACAAAGTTAACATAAACCACTATAAAACATTTTATCTAGCCACGTCATCCATTCACTACACTAGTTTGAAAACAACGCTCATTTATGATATACACAACTATAATTTACAAAATTATCTATAACCACTACAAAAACCATGTTAACGTAACAATTAAAAGTTCACCTTGGTTAGGCATCGCCTTAGTTAGGTTCTATCTAGAATACGCGGCGAGTATATGGGACTCAGCAGAAGAAACGAATGCTTGCGAGCAACTCGAGAAAGTGCGGCGCAAGGCGATACGATTTGTTTAAAAGTGCTGCGAAAGAAAAGCAAGCGTTACGCAGATGCTCTCAGACACAGGTTGGAAATCCTTGGAAAAAAAAGAGATTAGAAGCTAGGCTGCGATTGCCTGAATAATTCAGAGAAATCACATTTGCGGAAGACGTAATTTGTATCATGTTACCCCCCTGCTACTTTGGTCCATCCAACAATGAGCGTAAAATCAGAGAAATAGATGCGAGGAAAAGTCGGTTTAGGGACTCATTCTTCCCGCTAACGATACGCGATAACAATAAGATAAAACTGTAATTCGAACGCTTGGTGTTTACACCCCCTGCCAAACACCGAAAGGAGGCTTGCAGGGTATTTATGTAGATGTAGATGAACAGCCGACTCTAACAAGTTAACAGAAGCCTTACAAAAACAGAATATCAGTAAATAAAATAAAAAAGAACAAGGTTGCTCACTAAATATACTAATATTCTTTAAATACACTAAACACTCCAAAAGAACGTGATAAATAGTTATAATTTTACATTAACTCTAAATTACATTTAATTAGCGTTTACACTTGTCATTATTACTTACCTTGTATTACCTTCGGTAATATATAGAGAAATATCAAACGCGGAGGACCGTGACATCCTATCAAACGATTTATCCAATATTCATAGGTGGTGCGAAAAATGGCAATTAGAACTAAATGTTACTAAATGTTCCGTCGTAAATTTCTTCGAGCGAAAACAAACTAGTCCAAATCACCCGTACCAAATTAATGGAATAAATTTGAATATATTAGAGTCAGTTGAATATCTCGGGATCACTCTTGCGAATAACTTAAACTGGAGCGTTCATATCCGAAAAATCTGCGGTAAAGCAACCAAAAAGCTCGGTTTCATAAAGCGTATTGTAGGTAGATGCGATGAAAAGGTTAGAGAGCGATGCTATTTTACCCTGGTCAGGCCCCATCTTGAATACGCGGCAAGTATATGGGATCCAGCGGATGAAACGCACACCCGCGAAATCGAGAAAGTTCAGCGCAAGGCAATACGATTTGTGAAAAATTGCTACGATAAAAAAGCTAGTGTTACGGAAATGCTTTCGGACGCAGGTTGGGAATCCCTGAAAGATAGGAGATTAGAAGCTAGGCTTCGATTACTCGGTAAATTTCGAGACAGTGCGTTTGTGGAGGACGTTATCAATATTATGCGACCCCCCTGCTACTTTGGCCGATCTGATAATGAGCGCAAGATAAGGGAAATAGATGCTAGGACAAGTCGTTTTAGGGACTCTTTCTTTCCGCGAACGATACGCGATAATAACAAAATAAGGAAATAGCGCGAGCATCCGGTGTTAACACCCCCTGCCACACGCCGAAAGGCGGCTTGTAGGGTATTGATGTAGTTGTAGATGTAGATGAAGATTTTTTAGGGTTCCTGATAGACCTTCACGGCTACCGTAGCGGCCGAGGTTCCCATAACATAGAAGGGATTGTCAAGCATGACGTAAATTTATATAAATTCAATTGCTAATTTATAATAGTTACCATATGAATGGCGTGGACGTTTTCAACTTAAACCTATCTTGCTCAGTGAAGAAGGCAAATTGCCTCACTTCCCGACTAGTCAAGTCGCCTCATTCCCTCAGCATGCCTTTTGGCAGTTACGGATGAATGGTACAAAACTCAAGCCGTCCGGACAGACTAAAGTATCAGTCGCATTTCCCGTGTCGATGACGCATTTCATCACATACGGATCTTTAATCTTGCAAAATGTTTCTCGTTACTTTTTTGAAGGTGGAAAATGACTTTAGGGTCTCACGGAAAAGCAGTCTGAATAGATCATCTTCATCAAAATCGTACCGCATTGCGGATTGAAAAGGAATCTTCTTGTCATTTATCGATCGTTCGTTCGTCATTAGGGCATTAATTCGATGAGCGCAACTGTTGCTAAGCCGCAAACCGAAGCGTAACATAATTTTCGGAAGAGTACCGAATGCTATGAAAGGCCCCGTCGTCCCCTCGTAAAAATTCGCTCCTTCATCAAGTCTCCCGTGTCGGCGTCGATAAATTTAAAACTGTCTTCCCCCTTGCGTAAATATTTTCGCAACGGATAGCGCTCCTCGCCTGTTTTGATCTCGTTAGTTTAATTTTCACTCTTCCTAATTTTTGCCCCACCATTTGTTTTCCTTGTCTCTCTCCCTTCCCACGACAAGTCTTCCTGATTCCCGCTTTCGCGTTTTACATTCCTCTTATCATGAGGCATGTTATATTAAATTCCTTAAATATACTGAGAGCGTTTAGCAATACTGTAGTAACGTATTTTAAGGCGCAACTTTAACTACAGTGATACTCCGGCTACACCAGTGACAGAGCTGTCCTTAAGTGCGGGTGAGCCATGCTTTTTTGACATTTACCTGTTCACCCTGCAAGTCACCAGTGGTGTGCGGGTAAACAATCCTATATCCCTATATGTGTGTATGCTTCTCTATTGCTCTGCAGAAAAAGTGATCACAAGTAGCTGTCTTTCCCGGCGATTATTCTTTTGCAGCGTTTTTACTTTTGCACAGGGCGCAGAAATTTTTGGAGTGGATGATTTTGATCGTCGATCGATCATTGGGTGACGCTTAAAAATAACGGAAAGTAAAGCCATAGAGTTCGTTATGTTGTCACCTGCTTCCTTCAGAATAAATGATTAATTGCTAAAGGAAGCAGTCATGAAATGACGAGTGAGTTATGAGTGCGTATTAGGAGGCATTTGTAAGTGAAATAGTTAAAATTATCCGGAATTTAGTTTTAAAAGAAACGGGAGAAATCAATAGGAACTGAGCGTCGATTTCTACTTAATCTTCCACTATTAATTTATCCACTTCGCTAATTTTGGTGCTACAGTTACATTACTGGAGACATAATTACACTACAAGTAACATTTTAAATGTGGCCATCCTAGAAAGCTCTGATTCTTAGGCAATCCTATCTCTCTCACTCCTCATGTTGTCTGTTAAGCGTAATCACGCGGATATTTACTGCTCGTATCATTCTGGATCTGTGACGAGTAGGGGAAACTTCCTCACTCCTCATCGTGCCTAGAAAATCCATGCCCTTTTATGCGACCCCCTTCTACTTCTTTGCTACTTCGGTCGATCCGACAATGAGAGTTAGGTAAGAGAAAAACTTACGAGGACGTGCCGTTTTAAGGACTCTTTCCTTCAGGGAACGATACGTGACGACAGCTCAAGAAGTAGTTCCAACGCTCGGTGCTTACTTTCCCTGCCATACACTGAAAGGCGGTTTGCCGGGTATTCATGTAGATGCAGATACACAAAGATTATGGTAGCTTGTGGTATAGGGATCGTGCCCAACTAGCCTTTGAGGGGAGAGACTTCTAGGGCAGACAAGCCTACTTAATTGATGTTTACTAGCATGTAACATTGTTCTGCACCGGATAAATGAAGTATTCAGTTCGTACAATGGTATACATTTTTTCTCGGTACTTCATACCTCCACCGTTGTCCTGTTTTGTGTTCCCCTTTATTGTCGCTCTCTCTCTCTCTCTCTCTCCTTTCTGAGTTTCTTCGAATGGCTTAATGCTCCACACCTCTAAATTTTTAAACTCCTGTATCCCATGCCTCTCAGATGAAACTTCTTCATTAAACAATCGTCTCAACCCCTTACCTCTCCTTTTAATTGAACTCGCTACTGTTTCTCTCCTCCCAGATAATTGCATTAGGCCGAGTGCGGGAGGAAATGGCAGGGAGAAGGGTTTATGAGATGTGCATCAGGAGAGCGAACCGTATATTCTCGTAAGGAGCGAAAACCTTTAGAGCGTCGAAGTCGGAAGTGTGAAGAATTGAGTGGTTCCCCCACGAGTAATGGGCTCGAAGGGAATGACGTTTAGTCTAAATAGAATAAACTATGTAGATGAGGTATAGGTTGAGAAAGGTGAGGTAGGTTTAGAAGTTAGGAAGGGATAAATGTGAATATAATGGAGGAGAAGGAACGTTAGGAAGAATGTAGTTCTTTTTTAAATTGGGTTTCTCGTAACCGCTATCTTAAACATTCTCTCCTTCCAAAACTAACTTATAAGCTGTATGAATCTATTATTTATTTCGCTTACTCACGGTGTGTTTGTTGCAGATTATGCCGTTCGCAACCACATGCAACACATTTTTAATTTGTCTCATTATAAAAAATAAAGAATATGTATCTTTTTTACTTTTTTCTCCGTATTTTCCATTGTTTGTATAATCTGAAAGCTACTGAGGCATGATGGATTTTGTGTTATTTTGCCCGATAGAGTTATTCATTGAGTCAATGTGTTTAACTAAGATAGACCTTTCCACTTTTAGCATTATTATATGGGAAAAGTAAGGGCAAAAGTCCTCACTCCTCATTTTCCTTAGTAAGTCTCATATTCTATCCATAGATTTTGGAAGCTAATGGTTGTTAAGATTAGGGTTAAACCAACCCTTGAGATGAAGACAGATTTTGCTTCTTACCTAGAGTATTTCTATGAGAATGATATTAATTAATAACAGGTAATAATGTGTTAATATGAATGATACAGAGGTTAGTTTCACTGTATTTTTTATACAGGATACATGTACGGAATTTCCTGCGTTCTTAAAAGGGCACTTGTGAAAAAGAAGAGAGTCTAGTGTTCGTATCAGCGACGAGAAAAATTTTCTTGCCATTAACATATAAATCAATAACATGTAATGACGTAATAATTATTAATAATACAAAGGTTCATTTCATTCTATATCACCTCTAACTCGGCAGGAAAAACCTGTACTTTCCGTCACGTGTTATCTTTAGAGCAAAATTTCAGAGGATTTTCAGGTATTCAGAGGAGAAAATATACATATATTTACGTTCGCGCCAATACACTTTTCAATGCACCCGCAATCATGTGCATTGCCTTATAGCTGGTTTTCGTGATATGTCAGGACGGTGTCTTTACCATTATCCGGCATTGTCGCGTTTGCTAGTCTCCCGTACGATACCCAGTTATAAACTGATTCCAAAACAACGATTCACGGATAAATAGAGCTAGGCGAAACTTCCTCGTCGGATTACCAAATCCACCTCCCGCACCGCATTTGAATTTTCGACGCAAATGTAATCACTGCCGCGGCAAGACTTTTAATTGGAACCGAGAGTCTGTGAATTGTATTGTGGTCTAATTAGGTACTGTATTAAATATTCCAGGGTCAAATGAATCCTCATTATTGGAAATCCGCTCCTCGCTTATTCCTCTCTGATGGCACTAGTGCTTCCATCTTATCGAGTTCCCAGAAACTAATTGCTGCATTGAATCTTTCGAATCGCGGGGAATTCTTATGAATGGCTCACTTGGCGTGCTCCATTGTCGATTCAAGTAACGTGTTTAACGATGTTGAATGTAAGTCGAATGATTATCAGCTGGAAAGAATATTAGCGAAAGTCATAATGTTTCGTTGATGCGCTAAGTTCGTTTGTTCCGTGGAAAAGTTTTGTTTGGGTTATGAAACAGAGGCGGAATACGAGTTTGATTGCTTCGAGTCTACAAAATAACCAAATAATTTTAGTTTATTATGGGAATTTTCCGAAAAACATAATTTTACAAAAGTATGTAGCGCATTTTTCAAATACTTAACATACTCGAAACAAACCTTAATACTTAAATAGTGTATACAAATAAAACAAGAACGAGAATACAAAAGCAATAATTATGTCTCATAAAAAACAATTAATTCGGATGAACAAGGAGGAAAGAGAGAATTCAAGAAAGAACGGTTCTTTTGTATTTTGTATTTGTATTTGTAATTAAGGTATGAATAATCCTTTTCTCTTTAAATATGGAAGGATTTAGTTTTATATTTTTATTTTTTATCCACCGAATGATAAAATTATCCAATTGATCGTTTGAGTTTTATTCGCATCTTGGTTATCAGAATTATACACATTATCGAAAAATCCAATTGTACTGATTCATGAATTGCAGATGTCGACCAAATTCAAGAATACTTCCCTCGGAAAAATGTTTAAAAGTATCCTAATTTTCCTTTTTTGCATTAATAATGGAAATCAATGTGATTCTTGACATGATAGTTTGATGGATTATTAGGAATGGAAGGAGCTAATGAATTTAACAACAAAAATAATCAGAATAATTGTACGGGCTCCGGTATAGCCAAGTGGGCAACGAGTTCTACTTCGGTGAAAGTGGTCTTGGGTTCGATTCCCAGTGGGGGGTTACGTGTGAAATGACCTATGGTGTCGAAGCACTTTTAGCAATACTACTACTACAATAATTGTAAACCTGTGACCAAGTGGTATTTAATATGCTCTCAACTATATTCCTCGATAATAATTGCTGCTAATCTGGTTGATGCCTAAAAAATCTGATAGTCTGCAAGTAAATCGTAATTTACGGTCACAATGCTTCCTTTCCAGTATTACTAAAGTTAGAAAGATCATTTTTAGAGGTGATTAAAAATCAAAGTTTAGAAAATAAATATTTTTATCTCCTCGATTGTTAATTGGTAAGTTTAATCAGCTGAGTTTACTATTTTATTGGTACATCTCAAAGTCAGGATATCTTTCCAGATAAACCCTTGCACTTTACTGAAATACTTTTTACGCAGGTTATGAATCCTCAGAAGAAGTGATACTGATTTAAGTTGTTATGTACATTTAGAGAAAGTTTATGGAAAACGTATGATGCATCATGCAAACCTTAGCTAATGATGCAGTAGCTACGACAACGACAGTAAATTTACAGAATTGACAGAAAAAATCTACTCTAAATTTATATTTTCTGTAAGCGATATTTGGTGATAATGAAAGGATGCCTTATTAAATGACTTGGTGGGCATATCACTTATAAACCGGGAGGCGGCTATTAACAATAATTATGAATATCCAAATATACATCGAATGGAATGCATGTAACTTCACCCTAGCCTTTGTAAGCAAGGAAAAACGTCAATTAGATCACGGTTATAATCACGGAAAACTTAGATACTTTCTGACGCGATGTCATGCTATCCACTATATATGATATTATGCTGCTTAAAAATTGATACTGTGATTGTTAGCAATCACATGAAAATCAAAACATAACTATTCTACGTAGGAAAATGACGGTTAATTAACCGAAAAATAAATCAATAATAAGCTGCAGTTTTCCGTAACATATTCAACATTTCAGCTCTAAAGATGCAATATCGGTACATAAAATAAAAAGCTACTCACTTTTCATCTCTCTAACTGCTTTGCTTTGAAGTTATTTTTTTTAAATTTTCACATACCAACGATTGCAGCATTTCACCAATAGTAACCACTAGTAAAACAATTCTTAACTGGATGTTGACCGCATAATCATTGACAAATTTCTGATGCCTGACTTTGAAGGAATATATAATTATAGCTTCAGATTTTGTTTTCTTACCGAATGAATCTCCCTCTTGGCAGCCATGACTGATGTTAAAGGGCTACTTTTACTTAGTAACACACCCAAGAGGGTTCGTAAAAGTTTATTTAGTCCACATAAACACGCAATAGAAATTATATCAAGATATTTATAGACACCGAGGAATCTCAACAAATGCCAAAGCTAGCATAACTTATTTCAAAATTGTTTGAAATTCGTGCGTGGGTTGCAGGTCTTCATTATTAGGGTTAACACGAATTTCCCCTTTTTGCTGTCCAATTCTACCTATATCCTGTTCTTTACCGCCCTCCTCGGCTGCATCCAATCTCCTTAGTAGACCCAGTCACCAATATCGTCATCATCTCGGCGAATTTTTCCGCCGGGGGAGTATAGGCTGGGAAACTCACGTGATTCCCCTTGGGGACCAAGTGTCAATGTTTGGCCTGTATGGAAGTCGAGGGCCTTCCGCCACTCCTTTCCGTTCCATCTTATTTCCACTCCACGTCTCAATCGTACGGCTGCCCGTTCCCACCTGCGACGCGATTCCGACCTGAAGGACCTTTTGTCTTTCGAATTCCGCCTTTCCTCTCCGGAGTTGAGGGATCAAGTCCTCTCTGCGTCGTCGGGGAATCAATTCCGGTGATGAAGAAGATGTGTGACGATCTATCGAGCCGGTTTTGCGCTGCTTTACCAAGGAGGGAATTGGCGTTCCTCTGGCCTCTATATGCTCTCGGGAAGATTGGAAAGATATTTTAAAGGAAGTTGCATGATACAAAGTTAGGATAAATTCTACCTATGAGGTGCCAACTGTCCACCATTACAAAATGATGAAATATAGTATTCTCATTTTAGAGGATTATATTTAAACGATTGGTTTCCGCAACTCATCACCGTTAACCAGGTATACAACCTACTAACCAGGTATAAAAGATAGAAAAGCAGGCATTAAAAAAGTAAAACAATGTGATTTTGATATGATGAATTAACATTAACTAATAACACGGTTTCAGGCGTTATTTTGTTGAATTTACCCATAGCGGAAAGAAGAAAAAACTTCGTGCAGTTACATTTAAAAAGATTTTAATGCTACATAGGTTTCACACTTTGCTTTGAACAAAATCTTTCACTATTTCGTCAAACATGGGAAAAAAGAAGTGATGGCCACCTTTTAGATTAATCATATTTATAAATAAATTCTTGTTTATTCATATAGCTTTCAACAAAGTTACGCCTTCACACATTGAATTTATTTTGCATACTGATTTTCGATAAAAGAGTTACCTATAAGAATTCGTCTTCCCTATGTTTGGTTTTCCTGGGTTTAACAGGGAATACATTGCGAACGAATACAACTTATCAATTTTTTCTAATGTTAGACACGTGATTAAAACGTATTTTCGCTGCGCTTACAAGGAAGAGAGTTAAGAATATACCGTTTATATCCGAATTTCTGCTACAATAGAAAACAGAGTACCACAAATATATGTTCTTTTTAAAATTACTGTGAAACTTGTTCCAATTTCCGAGGTTAAGTCCATCTGAGAGTTAAATATTCAGCTTGAACCGGCCATGACAAATAGATATGAATTCCAAATTTCTCAATTAGATCAATGTTATGATGTTTCAACGGCGATTTCTATACTCAATGGAATATGGTAAGAACAGAAATGTGAAAGGAGGTAGTGGTACATTAAGACATTCACCAAATACATGGAAAACGATAAGATTGTAGTAAAGTCAACATCAGAAACGTATGTTGGTGCACCACTCCGAAAGCTGGTTTCACCTTTCAACAGCCATAAAGAGGGAATTAGGCTTACAGAGTAATATAAAGAGTAATATAGTTTGCCTCAGCTTCCTTCACTAAGCCAGAATTCTGTAAGAGAAATAAGTCATCCCCGGGTTCGATTCCCGGCTACTCGGATTTTTCCGATTAGGGAATGGTTGTGTGTACTTGTAAATGGTAATAATTATTAAAATGGATGTAATTGGGGTAAACCTGTTTCCATTATAGAAGTTATTATTATAGTTTTATTCTCACATTTTGTGGTATCTTTGAACCTGTGACGGGTATTCACCAAGTCACATGTTCCTATATTGTTATCATTTTTTATGGTATTTCATATTATACTGATTATGATTACAGATTACAGAGAAATTTTCTTGTTATCGAGCAGGTGTCCAGAATTACATATTTTTGTAGGGAGATATAGCTTTTTGGTTTTAAGCCTATCTCCATTAAGCTGTTATGCAATGATTTTGGAATTATTCCAGTTGATGAAAGTATGATTGGTACTATCTTTACAGATTTTTGGTGCCACAGTTGTTTTATTTCTTCCTTTAGTGTGAGGTATTTTTGTATTTTCTCTGCATACTTCTTTTGTATGTTGATGGAATTTGGAACGGAAATTTCTATAAGGTATGTAGTTTTACTAGATTTGTGAATGAGTGTAATATCAGGTTGGTTATGAGGTATACTTATGTCTGTGATGATACTTCTATTCCAGTATAACTTTACTGATGTATTTTCTAAAATAATTTCTGGTGTATATTTGTAATATGGAGTATAAGTATCAATGAGAGTATGTTTCAAAGCAAGTTCTTGGTGAATTATTTTACAAACATTGTTGTGTCTCCTTGTATATTCTGTAGAAGCAAGCAACCCACAGCCGCCGATAATATGGTTAATCGTCTCTGATTGTTCATTACATAGTCTGCACTTATCACTAATATTTTGTTGGTCCTTAATAATGAATTTCTTATAGTTTCTTGTATTTATAGTTTAGTCTTGAATTGCTACCATGAATCCTTCGGTTTCTGCAAAGATGTTGCCATGTGTCAGCCAAGCATTAGAAGCTGAAATGTCCACATGGGGCTGGGTTAACTGGTGAGGGTGTCTCCCATGAAGGGCCTTTTCTTTCCATTGTAGCATGAGAGCGCTGGTAGTTTTGATTTTCTCTATTGTTGTGAACGTATTATCATTGAGTTTCAGCGGTGTACCAGATTATTATTATTATTTAAATAATACCTAGTTGGTTAGTAAAATTTACATTTTTCGTGAAATAAAAATAATTTGTCAAGGGAGTTACTTTTGTCATAGATATATGTATTATCTTCGTTTTTAAGACTAATTTAAATAATTAGGGGAGTGGTTGACTCTCAGGAGATTGCCATTTTCGGACCGCCTACAAAACAGACTTTGCTCAATGAGATTCTTAGTGTTTAACTAAATTTTCAAGTTGAGGGAATTCCAAAGTAAATTAAATTACGCATCAACTGGAAGATTATATAAAGAAACATAATTTTTCTGTATAGTTATCCTACTTAATTACCAAGAAACAGGTTATTCCGTATTACTTTGCTTTGCGTTTGCTTTTCAATTAGTACCGCGCGAGCCGCGATATCGCGTATGGCAGAGGATGTGAAAACACCTAATTCCGAAGTCGATCTCCTGATTCCTGTGCTTATACAATCTGGAAATAGAGATCAGTAGCTTTCGAGCTTTTTAGCGGATATTAAGGCCTTAAAATATTGCCTCAAACTCGACCCATCACTGAGGAATTGAAAAATAAGAAATAAATAAGGCAGTTAATGAAGAAAAATTAAAAATGAATGCGCAAGTAGAGTGAAAGAGATAATTCAATATAGATACACACAAATTCCATACAAAAATTTTAAATAAGTGTAAAATATGGAATAGATAGATTTTTCCTTTCATTGGCAAGTTTATGCCCATGTAGGCCTTTCTTCAACCTCACCTTGAATAAGAAAGAAACGAAAGAAAATTTTCTCTACTAAAAACAATGTTTTGAGGAAGAAAAATATACGTAGGAAAAAATACATCCCCACAGAATCGAGGGGTTCAAGATAGGACAATAAAAAAAAATTCAAAATGCATAAAATTTTTGGTTGATAAAAAATTACTAATAGTGCAGTTAACTAAGTAGGCTTTAAAAAGTGACTCGTGGCTAATTTCACTGATGGATAAAGAACTCATTGTAGCTAGCGTACTTAATATTCTTTTAATCTTTGTTTTACGAAATTCATCCTTTAAGCCTAAAAAATAATTGTTTTCCTTTCTCAGATGAATTATAGCGAGAATTGGCGTTTAATCGGAACTGTCCATCACTCACTAGCCAACCATTTTGTGCGCACATATCTTGTGTATTCTTTCAAAGTATCACGTTGAATTTTCAGAGGTAATTTGTCAGCCTTAGCTAATAAAACGTAGCTGCAAATCGTCCTCTCTGGAGGATAGCTCCGCTGTAAGTCCTCCCGCGTTTGCTTCCTTACAATGCACGCTGTTGACAATGGAGATGATAGCACATGTTCGGTGCGAATTTGTTTGTTATTCCCAATTCCGCTCGTCTCAGGCGCACCTAGAAAACTGCGCAGTGGTAATTTAGGAGCTTCTCATGGACCAATTGTCATTTTTTCCAATTTACTGTGCACGCGTGTCCCGTGAGACAATCTGTCTGGACTGGAAGGAACGCATTTCCCTCGGGTGACCATGCTTCATACCACGTTTCTCTCTCTCCCGCTACACAAACACGTTTCTTTCGCAACTGGATTTCGCTTCGCTACTCAAGCGATATTTATTTCATTATCTACACCAGTGCCCCCCGGCTTGTTTCGCGATCGTTATTGTCAACTTGGCGATGTATTCGCCGGCCACTTGTGTATATACTGCTATATTCTACGAGTGCATACTTTATACTTTATGATCCTCTCCCGAAATAACTCCTTTTGGGTGAATCTACATCTCTTTAGTTCCTAAAATAGCGTATCAACGTGATGTGTAGTCCATGGGAAAAACACGTTTGAGAGTCGATCGAGGATGGCTTTATTTAATCGAAAAACCAATCACTATGTTATGTATTTTTAATATTTATCATTTCAATGAAAACTTAAATAATTGATTTGCGTTTTTAATGAAAATACCACTGTAACTATGAGGGACTGGAAAATTGACACTTTTAAGTTAGAAAGTTTGGAGAAAATGAGTGTAATTACGCCCTAATTTACTTACGTTGACGTTGTTAGCATTTTTGGATAAATTTAAATAACAATAATTTTAAAAAATTAACTGCTTTTAAGTCATATTTTCCAATTCGGCGACTTTTAAGATGCCCTTCGCCCCCGCTGCTTTGATCAATCGAATATTTATCATTTTTGCTGTAAGTGGATGACTGATTTATTTATTAGATTTGATTTCTATGCAATACGTGTGATTTTGTTTATAATTTATTTTGATAAATCTTTTTCATGCATTGTGATATTGGTAAATGGGCACTGCCCGTAATAAATAAATAAATAAATTTTTCTTGAGTACGGTTGTTAAAGAGTGAAAGTATATCTAATGGACAGCGCACATTAAGAAGAGGGAAGTGAAATTCGTGTCCAATTTCCCTCATATCACTGTTACCCAAGACAATATAGTTTATTTAAACCATCCTCAAGCCTGATATTGGGTAAATTGTAAAATTATTATTGATTTTCTCTACTTTATTCGCAATCAGTACAGGTTATTGCATAAAGATTATCTAATAGCCATCACATAATTGTAGTAATTCGCGATTATGTAGACCAGATGAAACCGTTAATTATGTCACGTTAAGTTTTCATAAACTTATTGATTATATTTTCAGATCTGGTCAATAGTTCTCTTTGGCCATCAAAGTCCTCCAAATGTACAAAGAAGAATGCAATAAAAGCATTAAAATCTTCTTGTAATGGTTAGATCGATAAAAACTGTCTCATTTTTATAGAAGGTAAAGCAAAACTTAACACCAACTCCGATTTGAATCGTCGGTAATACGCATAGTTGACCTTGTCTTCGATAAACTCGTTAAAATCCTATAAGCTCAAAGGATATTGTTTGCCCAATTTTTATGTAAAGTTCTCTCGTCCCACCATTACGTACTCGGCTGCATCAACTCTTCTGCCATCTGTGAGAGAATCCCAGAGGTATAGCACGGACTGCGTACCCTCTTTTCCCTTCAGGATTTTGATCCAAATGGAAGTTTCATATGGTCATTACGCTCTTACTTGCAGATAAAAGAGGCAACTCAATTTTAGTTCAAGGATTAAAGAACAATATCTACTGCACGTTTTGATATATTCTCTCATCCTCGCTTTCCGGAATTAGCGGCAACTCTTCAGGCTTAAGTTATTGGTTTCGGTCATAAAAGATATAAAAGCCTGTTCAATTACTTTCCCTTTGAAAATGTTACCTAATGATGATCTCACCTTAAAGAGAATAGATCACCTGGCTGAATGAATAATCATTAGAAATTAGGCATAAAATATCAAGCAAACTGTCTCAGACGTATCTTTATGGAAATCCTTCAGGATATCATAAATAAGAAATATAATTCTTTTTCAAAACTTTTAAAATTTATATTATTCTTTTAGGAATTTAAATGAACTTTCTTGAATTTAAGGAAAAGGGTGAAAGGTAACTTTGCAAAGTATGTTGTGTGACCAAAAATATTCCCATGGAGTAACAAACATGAAAATAATATACAGGACCGGAACTTGAACCCGGATCTTTAACTTTCCGGATGACTGCTCTAGTCAATTGAGCTATCGTGCCAGAACAGTGACTAATGTCTCGGAAAGCAGAAGATGAGAGAGAATCAGCCCCGGTCCTGTCAGAATTTAGTCATATCCGTTTCTCCTTGGGAATTTCTCACATTTTCACAGAGACCTGATGATGGCCGTCTATGGCTGAAACAGGTCGGAATAATAATTTCTTGTAGAACCTACGAGGTTTAGGTTTTTTACCAGCTGACATGGCGTTCTACGAAGTACAGCCTTCCCTTATCAAAGTTTGTAATGTCCGAATCTACGAATACTTTCAGATTCAAAGTTTCTTCAATTTTAAATAACAATGAGCGAGAAGGGGTAGATATTTAAACTCTTACCGTAGGTAGTATTTCAAGAAAAACTAACATGGACTAATCAACATGAATATGGTATGAATCAACTGTGGTTGTATAAAATTTTGATAATTTTAACAAAATATGTTTGTTTTAATAGTTATTTAATTATAAACATCAAAGGAATTTTTCAATGGACATCCTAAATGTTTTTTCCTCTCGGTGTGCAAGTACTGACGCAAAAAATGAATGCCGTATTGAGTACTTTATTGCTAAATTCAATTAATAAATAATTCTTAATTCGTTAATTAATAGATATTTATTTCATAACTAATGCTAAAATTGAACCTACGTACAAATAATTCCAAAGATACATCACGGAGGACTTGCTTACTGCTATTTTAAATTAGTATTTTTACTTATCCTTAGTCAAATAAGTATTTATTACTTGTTTTGTTTAGCGTATTAACAATTTGGGGTATACGAAACGTATTTTAACCGTGATGTCATTCAACAGACCAGCCAATCAATTCATAAAAATATTCCGGGACAAAACTGAATGAATTATATAATTTCCTGTCCCGAAAAACAAGTGAAAAATATTCCACATCGTAGTTACTTAATTGCTTACAAATTACTTAAGCTGAAACGATTGTAACATAGATCGAAACCGAATACGTTAAGAGAAACAACTCATTGTCAGTGTCACTTTCAACTTTTCAAGTAACTAACGATAAAAATAACTACCACCTATCAGTAGCGATATCTTTCTATCTACTTCCCATCAGTACCAAATTATCTAGGTAAGTTTTACATAGGTGTATGCGGCCAAAATTTGTTGTGAAAAGGTTGCTAAAAATTAATCTTAAACAGTGAAATGTAGTAAAACTCCATCTTCATAATATACATTAAGAATAGATATTGTAATTTTGCATGATAATTTATCAGCCGCGACCAGGTTTTACTGTTTTCACCTTATGATGACGTAAATACGTCAAAACCTGGTCTTGTTTATGCTACCAACTGCTTCAGACACGACTTTGTGGTAGGACTCCATCATTGAAAAAAGAAAAAACAAAAATTTCCCCGTACCACTGGATAATTAACTCCACTACCATGGCTTCTACACTCTACGTCATCATAGAAATGGCGTGAAACTTCTAAACCACGGTCATGCAATGCATTATTCAGTAGTACGGTATTATTTACGTATTTGGTGGTACGTTTATGTTTGTTTTCTTCTCCAACGGGCCGTGTTTAATAAATAACTGTAGAGAAAGTAGACATTTCAAAAATTACCATCGATTGCGAAAAGGTTTCTGATTCAATGGGATTCCGAGCTCACAGGGACGAGAAAAAGGTAGAAACTGGAAAAGCAGAAACGATGACATTTGAAACGATGAGGATTCGAGGAAGAAAAAATAAAGCAAGGATATACGTAGAGAGGAAATGAAGGAAATCATGGAAGGAGAACGGAGGCAAAGATGCAACGGTGCCACAGAAAGGATCCGAGATAACGAGATGGAAAAAGGATGGAAAACAGAAGAATCCCAAAGGAGAAGGAGAAAAAACTGGGTGAAAGAGGAACGTGAGAGAGATTGGGACGGGTTAAGGTTCGCGGAAATTAAACCCAGCGGTCGAGAAAAGGTCCTTCAGAAGCATCTGCTTCCCCTTCGATGGAAAGGGCTCCTTATCATAGCATCAGCTGAATCAACCCATAGGGTCCTCATACCCTGTGTCTTTCACAGCCCCTAAAAGAGCCAAGCAAACCCCTATCAGCTATCCGGTACAGAAATCAGGGATCGCGCGAGTGAGAAGAGGGGTAAAGGGTGGAGAATGAAACTCTATGAAGTTGTAAAAGGGGGCAACACGTGTCTAACGGAAATGAAAATCTACAAGTTGTAACGGTGGGTAAAGAGCGTTCTTGCTTAGCCCTGTTTTCCAGCACACACGCGAGACTATGGCATTATAAAATGGCTACGTCTACGAAGATGTGGAGGTGTAAATAGGGTGTATGTTATTCTATTAAACCAGTGCTTCCAACCTTTTGTTCCTCACTTCAGGCCCCCTTCATAACCCAAACTTTGCAGTCTTTATGAGTTTCACCACGACCCACAACGTTTGCACCGCACGCTTGGTAAATTTACTCTCCCTTCCAATAGAAAAACGAAAGTATATCTTGTTTGTTGGAGAAAATAAATATTGCTAAATTTGAAATGCGTTACCCAGGGATACATCGCGGCACACCAGGAGGATTTTCACTGAACCACAGACCACTAGTTGGGAAGCACTGCGCTATGTAATGAAATTTCTTATTTCAAAAGCAACCATTGAGCTCTAATAGCAAACTTTGTAGTAAACAAGTTCAAACATAAATGTGTAAGTATTTTGATATAAATCGATCAAGATGCACGTTTCGACGTAAAATAAATTCTTGATCACTCCTTATCGAGCAATTAAGAGTTCGTTATTGACGGTGAAGTTTTACAAAAAACAATTCTGATTGTTTCTAAGAAACTAATTTAGGACTGCTATGATGATCAGAAGAAAAATATTCTTTCACAAAAGACTCGCGCATAAGTTTTTTCTCATGTCCGCAAATGTGAAGTTACTTCGAGGTTAAAGATTAAATATATACTACCAATAAACCCCAATTGAAGTCCGAAGAAATATGAAATTAATAATAATTCATATTGTCAATCAAGTCATAACATTAACATGTTAATTTTTCAGGTATATACCCTCTAGACAATAAAGTCATGATGAAGGCGTATCACTTTATTTCATTTCACCCCGACTGTTAAAATATTTAATAGTTTCTTTATCCTGAGTTTTTCAATCTACATTTTCTAATTATTAGCGACTACAAGGATATTTTAACGTCAAGAATTAGTCATTTGAGGATCAATTATACAACCCATTATTGTTTCATAGAGATTCTAAGCACTTGAATTTGACATCGAAAAGAATCCATCATTCATCTCTTAATTTAATAAGCTGGGTTTTAAATATCGCAAATTTATTCGTTAAAAACCGTATTTATTTATTGATATTGCGTATTTATTCGTAATTTCTTGTGATGATGGACGTAAGCACTCAAGCGATTTTTTGTGAAAATACGTATTCAAAATGAAATGTTCGCAGACGTTGAATGCCTATAATGTAATAATACATCCCAAAAATAACACGTTTTAAACGGATCTTTTTGATTTTATTATTACGTAAACAAGCGATAATTTCATTCATTCAGAGAATCCACAGCTTTTGATAGAGTTCATAAATTGCAAATGCATCAACATTTCCGTTAATCGACTATATTCCGTTTGTTATTCTGTGAAAACGTTGCTCAGATGATTTCGTTAACTTTTAATCTAATACGGCGTTTCAATCAATTACTTTCATAAATCACTAATATTTTCATATCTGATAGCGAGACATATCATTCTATAAAGGGATAATAATTGTTGGAAATGTTCCCAGTCCTCCCTCATTTACGTCTTAAATAAATTATTCTAATTAAAATAACCTCGTTCTATTTTCATAGAAAACCCTCCCTCTGATAGCATGAATACACAAAAACTTACCATTTCTTTCAGTTTTTACCCGTGAGGTCGATAACTAATTCAATATTGCTGACTTCAATATTCTGGTAATTAAACAGTTTTAAGAGGAATATGAGAAGGCCCATAGAGGTAAGATTTCTTATTCCTTAAAATGTCGCTATCTAAGCGCGTTTTTTTATCATAGAATACTACTAAAATAAGCTGAAATACTACACGGATAAACAATATTTGTTATTTATCAGCTATTATCGTATACGGTACAGTACGACTAGTTCCAACTCCACAAATGAGGCGATTTTCTATTATTTTTAATTAAATAGTAAGTGATATTAGGTTCATTAAGTAGGCACAACCCCAATGGTCCCATTAATAATAAAAATGACAGATTAAAACTTGCGTATTGCAAAATAACAGGTGATGCTTTCCTAGGAATTAACAGAACCATTTTAAAATTAAGTTGTTCAGTTTGTGTTCATTTAAGTTTTTACTATAAAATTTTAAGATCGTTAGATTAATGCCATGCCCGTCTATCATTCGTAATAACTTCTGATGTTCTCCCCCGTCAAGAATGACGGAATTCAAGCTAATATAATCATGAAGCCCGCTATAGTACTACAACTCTCAACTGATCCGAAGGCTAGAATAGAATTTAAAGCCAAAAAAATGTTAGCGGAATTCTAAAGAGACATCATTACCTACTGTAAGTTTACCAGAATATTTTGCTATAAAATTCCTAAATTCCTCAAAAAACTAAGAAGCAGGACAAAGATAGTATTCTATACCAGTCACAAAAACCTTACTGTCATGATTACTTGAAACTTCTACATCTTTAAATCTACTACTTTATTACTTCCTAAATAACTCTGGAATGAAATTGCACGACATGAAACAATAAGTCCGTGCATGAACGTTAAAGGTAATAAATGACGTATTTAGAATTCCGCATATTGCAGGAATGAGGAAGATTGAAATAAAACTTGCATCTAAATACATCGCTTCCAGTGGGTAAATATCGGAGAGATACAATTAGTGGAAGCATGGTAAACTGGGAAAACTAGATAATCCGGCTAAAATGCAAAGATGTAACTCCTGCCGATTTATCAACCGAAATTGTATTCAAACGCACCTTTCGCTACGTTAGGCGCTCAATATATATATATATATA
>KZ308120.1:2308462-2369874 GCA_000376725.2 Ladona fulva
CATATATATATATATATATATATCGAGTAGGCAGCGCATAGTATCTCCATTGCAGTCAATACATTAACTTTCCCCGTTCACAGCCCTCTCGATTCCCTCTTCAGCTTCTCTTCCGCTAATCCGCATCCCTTCCTAATTTCCTTTCAAATTAACAGTGGCTAATCTCTTCACTTATTTCCCAAACCCTCCCCCAATTCACAGCAACGTAACTGGAGTCCACCTACGCTCTATCCTCAGAGTTGCCAACGTTTCGGAATTCATTTCTAAGCGACGCTAGTGTTCAATCGGTGTTTTCCCCGATAATCTATTTGAATTTTTTTACGATATGCATGGAAAACTTTCGGAGCTTTCATATTATCCTCTTTCAGGACATGCATTGTAGTGTTCTTGTATATAGTAGTAGCGTTTCACCTAAAAAGATTACTAGTTCAGGAATTACAATCCTTTGACAAAATTATATCTCACATAAGTTAAAATAATTTAAATGCGTACTTCGTATTTTCCACAAATACGAAGGAAATAAAAAGGAAAGGAAGGAAATTTCGTGGAAAATACGAAGTACGCATTTCAATTATTTTAGATGGCGTTCCACAATATTAGGCCAGAACATCTGGAGTCTCACATAAGTTGTCTAATCATAAATTAAATACATTTCCAGAAACTACTTCTTTTTACTAATAAGCGAAGTTGGGCAGCAATCACTTTTTTCCGTCATATCTGAGTTTTCGTGCAACTGTTCTAGGTCTGAAATTCTCCAAAACATTATACCGAACCAAAACCTTTGTACCAAAACAACCATTATACCAAACCATTATACTAAAACTTATACCGCACTTCCTAACCCAATTCGAAAAAATTCCCATTCTCATTCAAGAATCATACCTTCTTCTTTCAACCTATGTTTCTCTAAGAAACCTAACTATCCAATTCACCGCGCTCATATACTGAACTTACCGACTATATACCGAATAGAGTGTTTGAAGAACTTGCAGGAAGCGTCCCCTTTACCGTCAAATTTATATTTCCTAAGTCTATGTACGAAGGCAGTATTCCCAATAGAATGGAAGTCAACCATAGTTATGCTTATTTATAAAAACATATTAAGGAGGACCCAGGAAATCATGAACCTATCTCATTAACTTCGCTTTCCGGCAAAGTAATGAGGCACGTCAGGCCCCATCTGGAGTATGCGGCGAGTATATGGGACCCAGCAGATGAAACGTATACTCGCGAACTCGAGAAAGTGATACGATTTGGTAAAAAATGCTGCGATAAAAAAGCAAGCGTTACAACACGGTGGAAGACCAGAATTAATTTTCTTTCGGCGATAAGTACGCAGCTACGTTGAAATTATATTTTCGCATGAATTTATCAGAAATAAATTATCAGGAATACGTTGAATGGCAATAAGTCTAAGCCGTTATTTCATTAATCGGGAAAATAATTAATTCATTGGAATAATTACTTTTTGGCGAAATATCGGTTATTTTCCTCAATATTATTTGCTCTCATTACTATTTAACATACATTTCGATTATATAATGCTAATAATGAAACATTAATAACATCCTCACTTTATATTAGGATTATTCTCATTAAACGTCGCTGTTTAAGTTTTCTCAGGACATCATTAATATGAAAACAAAATTTCAAAACTTGTTAAGGCGTATACAATTGTAAGGCTTCTCATAATTCAGCATTTAAGCATCACTAACATTAGCCTTAGAGAAATTGTACGAAAGATTTTTTCACTCAAGCAACGCCTGGTTTTCCAGCTTTCGAATAATTTTTAATCATGTTACAAACTTAAAAAATATTTTCATAATAGTTATTTCAGAACATGTTATTCAGATTCCTCTAGCCTTGAACCTATTTTATATATATATATATTGTGACCAAAAATATTCCCATGGAGTAACAAACATGAAAATAATATACAGGACCGGAACTTGAACCCGGATCTTTAACTTTCCGGATGACTGCTCTAGTCAATTGAGCTATCGTGCCAGAACAGTGACTAATGTCTCGGAAAGCAGAAGATGAGAGAGAATCAGCCCCGGTCCTGTCAGAATTTAGTCATATCCGTTTCTCCTTGGGAATTTCTCACATNTATATATATACACACACACAGTTTATACGCCTTCGGTACCTTAAATGAACAATCGAGAACGGTATCTTTGTCCTGATTCACCGATACCCATAGTGGCCAACAAATCGACTTATTCACGGACTAACAACTCTCGAAATGGAATTCCGGGCAGTTGGCCGCCCTGCATAAGCACCGTCTTCTCCCAATTCCCTTCTCCTCTCAGCTGTTTAATTCCACCCCTTAATACTTCAGGAGACCCACCTTTCGCCGCCCGTGGCTATCCCGACGATCTCTTGCGATACCGCCCGAACTGCGTGTGTATGTTTGTGGGTGGAGAATATATGCACACTCGGCTAGCAAACCTCCCTTCTCTCCCACGTCCCTCTTCTCCCATTTGCCAGTTAAACCGCACGAGAGAGGTTAATATGAGACAAGAGGGTTATCTCTGGACAACCCCTCAGCTCCCTCCCGCGCCTCTATCCTTCTCTAATTCCCTTCTCCCTCTTCCTCTTGTGCCTCTCCCCATGCCTCTTCGCTCTATGCTTATCTGTCTTAAGAATTTCCTTCTTATGCTTGCTATTAGATGATAATTATCGAGATTCAATGTGGTTCAACATGATTGAATATGTAAAAGTGATTCACACTGAATTGAAATTTACGGAAACCAATTCTAATACTAGTGGGCACCAATGTCGTCTTCATAAATACAGTGGTAACGACGGTAATCTGTTCCAGCATTGCCGTCGTTGTGCAAGACGCGATTCCTCTAAGCCATACTACATGAATATAAAAGTCGTTTAAATTTTATAAAAATATGGTAAATATAGACTTAACTCTTTCCCGGGGAATATTATGAAGAATAGTGTCTAAGGTCGTCGGCCGGGTAAATTTTCTCTTCGTTCCGAGGACTTACGCGACTAAAAGCCCGTGAAAATTTTCCTCACTGTATATATAATTTATGTATTCATATTTACTCCAAAAATATCATTAATAAAAATCATAGTCATAAAGAAGTTTTTAATAGTCGATCTTCGCCAGAAAGAGTCGTAAACCAAAGCCTGTGTCGTTAACCAAGGCACTTTTTGATCACAGCCACTCGTCGTTAACCGAGTACGTCGTTAACTAGGGCGGTCGTTAAACAAAGGCACCTCTGTATAAGAGTTACAGTAACACTTTATTATTTTACTGTACAGTAATATTTCCGAGTACACATTCCTTAACTTGGGCTCGGATGAAGAACATATGTTATTGAATCAATTGAAAGAATTATCATTATTACATTCTTGCTACTAAAACATCTTTAAACTCACAAAGTTCTTACTCTATGACATCTAATAGGCATTCTAGAAAATAATAAATCCTTGCTACTAAAACCTCTCTAAACTCACAAAGTTCTTACTCTATGACATCTAATAGGAATTCTAGAAAATAATAAATGTGTGGGATTGTTAAGTGCTTTATTCCCAAAAATCTCCTTCACTGTTTAGCATTAATTCTCCTTAATTTTGAGTGACATAATGGCATTGTTTGGAAACGTTTTTAGATCTATCTTTCTAAAGTCATTCAGTAATATAAAGTAAGGAAAACAGAAAGTAGAACGGCGATGTTATTCCATCCGGTAGGACATGAAGGGTGCCAAACAGGTGACTGATGATCGCAATTATGTGAAAGAAATAATATTGATGATGTGATATGTAGGAAAAGTCGCTTTTCGCACTTTCCCACTGTTAACATACGTCGTAGTAATCATGAACGATAGTTTTCGTAAATTGTCGCTACTTGGTAAGAAGGACAAATAGCAACGTGTAAAATGAATAAAATATTACTTTTACTACAATACAGCGCTGTATGTACTTTCAGTGCACATTAAAAGTCGCAAAAACATATTAAGTCAATTTAAAGTGAAACACGATGATGAAACGAGAAAAATAACGGAAATACTATTGATATGCTATACCGGGCTATGTTATTCAGCTTTCCCTAATCCTTGGAAATACTATTGATAAGAATATAATATGACATCAGATTTAAATCTTTAACATTTAACACTAAGAACTAAGATGCAATGGCTGTATCCTAGGTGTATGTAATAGGTTCACAAGGGATTGAAGGAAAGGAAACTCGTATGTCCTCTGTCATGTTCGTGTATATATCCTTCTACGTGAGGTAAACGCTCGCCTAAAATATCTTAGTAAATTAACTGTCCATCTCTCTCCTTACTTGTAGATAATTAAACTTACTTCTCTATGTTCAATAGGCGCCGATTTAACGTTAAAATAAGTGAAAATTGATAATACGGACATATTATATTTAAACAAAGAGTTGCTCTCTCTTAAAGCTCGATATTCAATTCTGAACTTGGCTTGAAACACAAAAATACCTAGGCTTGTTTCCATAAATAATTGAGATATTTAATTTAAAAGTTAACAAAGTTCGAACCTTGAATATTTGGAGTGAAATGCTTCCATCAAAAGTAAATATCTTAGTAAAGTTCTTTATAAATTCGATTTTAATGTCCGTCATTTTACGTCATTCAGACTGATTGAATGGATGCCTTTGCATAACTAAAACGCGGGTAATGGCAGTCATACGAAACATACAACGCTTTTACCTCGGAAAAAATATATATGTATGCGGGTAAATCATGCCATTGTGTCACCCCGCTAAATCCTTTAATTATGTAACGCTTGGTAGCTTGCATGTCTCGGGATATTAACAAACATGGCAAAGGGACCCTGAGATAGGAGTCCATGAAGACGTGAGTCAACTTTTGTTTGGTCTTAAAGCTTTGGGTTTAAGGAGAAAGGATGACAGAGGTGCCACAAGATAGGGGAGAGAGACTCAAAACAAACACCGTTATTCCTCCAGACCCTTGAAACAAAACATGATCTCGTAAGTCTGGGGAAACAAAGCCACCTGAGATGTAAGGTGACGATGTGAAACTAAACCCTGGAGGTCACTCGAGCGTTTTTATCTCCCAGAAATCATTGCTGCCCCCTCGCCTTTATTTGACATGGAGAATTTGCGGATTAGGCACTCTAGAAGGCGGTATGAAATGAAATCAGAGAGACCTGTGAGTGAGTAGATGGATAGAGGTTGGCATTTTCTGGTGAATTCATAACAAGATGCCAAAAATAATCCTTTATAATCCTCAATGCGACAAGAGAGCAACGTCAAAGCTGTCACTGATATCCGAAATATTTATATCTGATTTCCTTTTACGAGCATTTGTATACCTACATAGCAAACTTCGTTGTTACTAATTATGTATTTGAATGTATTAAATTAAATTAGAACTCCTATTTCTGCGCATATATTATTTTTTACAGTCATTCTTATCTAAACTCACTCATAAAATTCATGTGCAATTAAGTATAGTACAGACTTCATCAGTGTATAGAATAGAACTTCATCAGTGTATAGAATAGAAAGAATCTTTAAAAGATTTCGAAAACTTAGTTCTTGTCTATACGTGTTTTGTTTTTCTAAAATTTAACTTTAACTTACATTCTATTCAGAATCAGTTGTTGGCAACGAATTCAGAAGAAAAGGAAGTAAATTGGGACGCTGAACTCGCTCAAATCTTTCCACCCAGTTTGATATTAAATTCTTATGAGTTGTCTCATTCTAACATTGCATCCAAAATTGTATTTGGGTGTCTTCGATAGATATCCAAAAATAATTGATGCGACCCTAAATAATAATCCACCAAAATTCTCTTCTAATGAAGCAATGAGTTGAGAGATTTTGAAAAATGAGAAACGTAGTAGATGACGACGTTTAAATTCTGTTTATAAATGCGGAATTTTAAAGATAAAAGCAATACTAGCTGCATCAGGCTTTCAGATCTTTTTACGTGCTCTTTTGGTAGCAAATGTCAATGTAGTTTAACTAAATGGCATTAAATTACCTCATTTTAATGGTACATGATTCTTATGGACACGCAAATAACTAATGGGAAAATATAATAATATTGAGTAATGCTTGTATTAACTTAAAAATAAATGCGTGGCCAACTTTGTCTAATTTTCCGTTAAGAATAAGAAAACTTTGCTATTTATTTGAAATGCAGTCGAAACGTCGTTCGTGTGAAGGTAATCAGGTATGCTTAATAATGCTTTTTCTACACCTGCTAAATGATTCGATTATATTATTAAGTAGTTTGTAATTCCCTTTAATACTTCAGCTGTCAATTTACAAAATATGACCTGACTAATTACTAGGTTTTGCTCAAAACAGCAAATAAAATGGAGTAATGTGAGTAATTCTACAGTTAGGTGGTACTTTGTAAAAAAGTACACATTCATCGATGATTTCGGTGTCTAAATAAAATTGAAAGGGAGAATTATATATTCTAAAATAATAAAAATGTCGAAAAAGAAGAGTTGATAGGCAGCCTACCAAATCTCATGGAATAGAGCCCCAAGAGACATCATGCGGGGAAGAGAAGAAGCTTCTCTTATATTGCCGCAGTTAAGTTTGGGGGCAGTTGGAATGGCTTCAAAGAATACAATTTTTATCAAAGCTTCTACTAAAATGAACAGCGTAACTCACAACCCTTCCATGGATCTCATTAATTCAAGATTTTCCCCTAATTATTGAAGTAACGAATATTGCTTTATAGCTTATACTACCGTTAGGAGGTAAACAGATGATGGACTATATTTATAAGTCCGTTTTCACACCAATTTCAATGGGATGAAAAGAAGTTTCGAGACGTTTAATATGTTTCAGGCTTTTTCAATTAATAATTCTACGATTAAAAAATTAATTTACTACCATTTTTATTAATTCTTTCTAAAGGTAATCCAATCAACAATTTTATACATTCTTAATATTCACAGCGTCTAATGTACTTGGCCTCATCGTCGATTTGGCAGTTTATTAGCCTTCTATTGAAGTTCTCTCATAGGATTTTTTTAATTTTCAAATTATTTCTGATCCGAGCAAATCCAGAAAATGTGACCGAAACCTCAAAATTCTCGAAATACTGAAATACTTTGTAAACGTTTGAGCGTAGATGATTCAGGAACACTTTTTCATTAAATCTTCTTCAATAGAAAACTAACCACCGTTTCCAATCTTGCAAAAACGTATCCACGAATCGATTTTTTTTGTCCGTTACTCTCATGTACCATTGATGGAAGAAATAAATTAATAAGGTGCTTTAAAAAGTACTTTTTAGATTTCTCTTGTGGTAATAGACAACCCAATACACTTGGGACTTTGCAAAGAACGTTGCAAGTTCGCCCACACAGTGGCATCTTCCGCTGCCATGGCTTCATGGAAGCACAGGCCACATAATGCGATGGAAGGAAACCCCCTTCAGGTTAATTCACATAGAAAAACGTTCTTTGCCCAAAAAATCTCCCGAATGGCTTTGAAAAATGTTCTGCCAGGATAGCTCAACGGACAGAGCCCCCCGGCAACTGGGAGACTCGGGTTTGATTCCCGGTCCCGTCTGAATTTTTTCAATTCCATTCTTCCTTGGGAGTAAAAAACTTCTCATTTCTATTTCTTAACGAAATGAAGATTATTTACGATATTGTATTAAACTAATGTGTAATTCGAAAACATTTTGAATTTTCCTACAAACTTTCGGGGGATTCCGTCAGCGTTTAGTGAAATTACGATTTCTTGAGGTACTTCAATATTCCCAAGGAAGAGACGGGTGCTCTGTCCGTTGAGCTATCCCGGCAGAACAGGTTAGTTATGTTTTGCCGTGATGTTCTGCCGGGATAGCTCAACGGACAGAGCACCCGACCGGCAATTGGGAGACCCGGGTTCGATTTCCGGACACGTCAGACTTTTTTCTAGTCCATTCTTCCTTGGGATTTTTCCTGGGTGCGCACCATCTTGCGCAAAGTCACCCTTACCCGTTTTCCTTTACTTCAATATTTTTATAAAATGTCGATTCTTTAAGAGATTACAGAATTCTTACGAAATAAAAATTGCTATTTTTGAGATTTTATTTTCTTTTACAGCTTATATATCCATTGTAATCACGATATTCGTACGAAACTGCTGTTTCCGCGAGATCCAGTTTATTTATCGTCTTAACATAAATCACAAAATTTGAACCAATCCCAAGTTTATATATATATATAACCTGGGAGTGGTTGAAATTTTACATATAATATATATTTATGCCCTTTTCACTCGCAAAAGACAGCTATCTTCTAACAATAATAGATTAACGCGAAGTGGAGCCGAGCAACTAACATATCCTACCCCTCGAGGAAACATTTTCTCAAATTCCTTCCAGATAGAAGGCTCTAAATTCTGGAACTCTTTACTTGACTTTATCAAATCTTCCAGCTCGGTGCGAATCTTTAAGGATAAGTTATTCAACTATCTCTTACCTGCTGATGTTTAAAATGAGTATTTCGAGTAGTGTGACTATTATCTGTCTTGGTTTCTAAATTCTCTTTTTACTTATATTGTTGTTTTGTTTTGTTGCTTAGCTATTTTTGTATTTCCCACGGATTTTTGTATTTCTGCAACGCATTCTTTTGCTCATTTGATTTTCTGTATTCTTTTTATTTTCTTGCTTTATGGGAACTTCCCAGAGCATAAAAATTTCAAATAAATAAATAAATTAAATAAAGCGAATATAAAATCGCTTCCAAGGGCAGTAATCTCGGATAAGACGAAGCAGAAAAGGGAACATCAAGTAGAACTCGTGGTAAGAAAAGGGTTTAATATCAGTAAAGAGTAGNTGTCGAGATTGTTTTTTGTATTTCCATACATTTTTGTAATTTTACATTGCCTGTTTTTTTGTGTTACTGTATGGGAACTTCCCAGAGCATAAAAAATTTCAAATAAATAAATAAATTAAATAAAGCGAATATAAAATCGCTTCCAAGGGCAGTAATCTCGGATAAGACGAAGCAGAAAAGGGAACATCAAGTAGAACTCGTGGTAAGAAAAGGGTTTAATATCAGTAAAGAGTAGCAAATATACACGGGCGAAAAGGTAGACGGGCAAAGAAAGCGGAAAATCACAGTAAAGTAGAAAAGTTGAGAGTTGTTTAAGATAAGCAGTCTGAATCCGTGCATTTACTCCTGTCTTTTCTTACCCCGAAGTACTCGCCTCGGATTCTCTTTTGTCCAGTTCTCCCTTATCATATCTCGAACAACACTCCAGAGTGCAGCGTTTATCGCCTCGTGAGGGGGCGAAAGGGCGTTGAAAGGGGGCGAGCGCTAAAGAAAGCACTCTCTCCAACTCATTGCTCTTATCTATTCTCAAGGAAACCGTCTGCTACGTTAGGTCCAGCGGAAAGACGTTAGGACGGACAGTAAGAACGGTTGCGCGAGATTTGAGAATTATAGTCATCGTAAGCCACACGTGCTTTAATGGCACAAGTGCTCTCTGGCTCTTAAGAAAGAGTTTTATCCTTCAGATATATATTTGGACGAAGATTGTAAAATTAAACTAAAATTAAAACTACTTTTTTTAATTATAAAAGTTAAACAAATGATTAGAAAGAGTTATCTGGCAAGATTTAGCTTTGTTTCTCATTCTTTCTATTTGTTTGTTTTCTGCCCAATGCTATTTGTACTTCTTTCTCTGAAAATTAAACTGACAGCTGAAGCATCCAATCAATTTGAAAGCACTCTCGTAAAAAAATCTATGTCAGAGAGAATCAGTATTGTCATTATTTACTTTTCTGGTTGAATTTAGACAATTTTTCTTTGTAAACATTCGATTGTTGTTTTTTACCTCACGGGAGAAATAACATTTTCAATTATGAGACGGTTTCAGACATTTCCTTAATTTAATGAAACGATTAAAGAGAAATTTGGTGGAGTTATTCATGGCTTTATCTAAATAAAAACAGATATTGTCTTCGTTAATAGAATATACATTTAAATACGACAGGTTTTGAGTATTCTACCTCATCTTCTAACCTAAAGATAAGGTAGAATCCTTCAAAACTGTCGTGTTTTTAAATATATTTTCCGTGAGCGGAGTCCTTCTTTGTTTTTATATATCTGGTAACAATATTTCTTATTTACTCATCTGGAATTAAAATTAGTCTCATTGATTCTCCCTAACTCACTCTTAAAATACCACTTTGTAGGGATAAATGCTATAGTTTGAAAGTAATCCTAGTAACGTTTCCTCAAGATATGAGATAGAGTTTCTCGTCATTCCCAGAACAAAGTACTTTTTCTGGAATTAATTTCTAACATTAATTTTCTAATCATCGATGGAGAGATGAGATTATTCCCATAGCCCACAACTTTTTCCACCAACAGACTTCGTGCGCAAAAGAAGATTTTTTTTCCCTTTTTGGTTACTTTTAACTACAATCACGTTCACATAAAATTCTCAAAGAAGAATTTTTAAATACGAGAATAGGTTCTTCAGTCTAAATTTCATACAAATAAAGACGCTTACTGCTGTTCTTTATTACCAATTTCACATAATTCTTTTTCTCAAAACATCTCAATACTTTCGATTTTACGTTATCATGTTATTTGTTCACTTGTCTGCTTCCTTGATATGTGAAGGATTCGTATCCAATTTTGAAAAGCTTCAAGAAGAGATGTTGTAAAAATATTGACACGACAGCTACTCAAATTCCACTCTCCCACTTATCGCGCAGGTATTCGCAGGTTTATCCACTAAATTTCAATAATAGCATGGTAGTCCATTTGTTATATTAGTACGTTATTTAAGTGGTTAGATTGGTATGGTATTTAGGGGGCTAGAATACCAGCCCAAAATGAGAGATGTGGGTTCGAGTCCCAGTCATGTCGATGTTTTTAGACTCTGTTCCTCCTTGGGAACAACAGGCTGCTGACTTTAGAGGTACAGAGCCAGCAAGAACATTTTTCTACATTTTTTCCATCGGAAAATGAGAAAATTAAATCGCAGAAAATTGAAACCTTCGCGGATGACATCTCTCAGTTATTATTAACATACATCATATGCTCGGGAAATCTTGTCTTCCGGCTCCTCGTCCTTTGACCCTCTTTATCGAATTCGTAACTTGTCAAAGAAAGGTCTCTTAAAAAACTGACACGACCAACGCGTACCGACGGTATTGTGATTTCAGCCTTTATCTTTTGTGCGAAAGGAATTTCAATAACGCCGATCACGTTTCATTGTTTCAGAATCAGATCTGCCTCTTGAGAATTTCGAGACGTTTGCAAGTGACAATTCGAACCGTTTCAATGATATGAAATGCTTCTGTATGGACTATTGTAATTTGTTTTCACTCTAAACATATTCGGTAAAAATACTCTTATACGAAGTGTGGGTGAGTTTAGAAACGAAGATTGAAGTACAGAGCACCCAGGCCTGTTATACGACACTGATAAATGAATTTTACAATTGATTTATCACCTGCAATGATAATACTGCGAGCTCAAACTTTACTTAACAGCAAAATTTGCAATTTGCTTAGTTTCTCTTCTCCTTTAGATACGTCATCAGCAGTCTTTTTTTCTATTTGAGCCCACCTCCCTGTCTCAGTTCTTAAATATCTTATGATAGACTCTGATAACGCAACACCCTCCTATCTTATTTTTATCATATGTTCATTCATTCTCACTCTGTGAAAATCATTAAGATTATGTTTTTTTGACATTTTATCAATTTAATGAAACAAAAAATTACTCACTTTAAGGTAATCTGTTCGCCAATTACTTAAAATAATCCTTCTCTCAAATATAAAAAGTACCAAATTTATAGATCCTGAAGAAATATTCTCATATTTTTCATGAACAATTGTAGCCGCTGTTTTTGTTCAATCGGAACTCTTAAAAATCAACGAAAAATCCCCTCCTATATCCTTGATAAGACATACACTTACTTTTAATCATGAAATATGTTTTTCACACCTTAAAAACAATTATTATTGAGTGTTCTCAGGATAAAAATGTAATTAATACTATGAAAAAAGTTTTCATTGCTATTAGTCAGCTAATTAAAAGCTTGCACATAATCAATGAACTTTTGATTAGGACCAAGATACGATTCCAGTCAGTATTCGGCAGAGATTTTAGTGAAATTTATCTGTGCAACATACTAAATTTACGGTGACATGATTTATGAGTTTCCTTCTTAAACTATATCCAAGATGTCCCCAACCCAGTCAGTTATAATATAGTTCCCGTTTTGATATATTTGAAGTACATAATTAATTATTAGTTACAAAAAGAGTTGATTAGATATAAATTATACAAATTGACAATTATACAAAAAACAATGAAAACCTTACTTATTATGAAATGAAAAAGTAGAATGTCTGACAAAAATCAAAATTTCATCGTTTTTATGTTAGCTTAAAGAAAGATAATGCCGTCATTTCTTGGAACGGTTAAAGACAAAATTTATCGTCGACGCTCTTAAGTTAAAATAAGTAAACGTGAGGAGTGACGAGTTGTTGCAAACCAATCGATAGATTGAACACTAAAGAAAAAAGCTGTTAAGGAAGCAACCTAAACTGAATTGTTAATTTCTGATGAAGACATTACTAAAAACTTTATTTTTATTCGTAGAAATATACCTTTTAGCTTCACACTGTACTTAGTGACGAATATATTTAGCCCGTGTCCATGTCAATCCGTGTCACAGTTTTTAAAGCCCGTCTCCTTGTAGGTAGTTATGCAAGTTAATCATAATATCTAATTTGTCCTATTTAATTTTAAGTGACCCCGGGAAAACGCTCTATAAATGGTAGAATCAAACTTAACTAGCGATATTTTGTGGAATATCTTCTAATTTTGAATTAATATTAAGATACAAAACTAGACTTCGTCCACAGAAAAGAAAAACACATCGCGACCGGAACAACGGACTGACGACCTCATCATCTGAGATTTTTTCTTTTTTCTGCACTAAGTCTAGTTCTGTGTCTTAATCTTATATTATAATAAAATCATCTTCTATGATTCGACTCAAAAGTTGTAGGTAGCGAACTTTAACATTGCTCGAAGGGGTTCATTCAGCAAATATCAATTTAACGTAGATATATCACTCTTTATCAAGTAAACTTACCGTTAATATTAATGGAAACGAGAGATTGAAACAATCATCGACCAACCTCCTTCTCGAAGCCTGCCAATCAGACTTTTTCCTCTTGTGGCATGGCAGATGTACAAACAGGCACGTCTCTATGGCTTCCCGTCTCCTTCATTATTCACATCGCAAACGTTTCGTAAACGTTGGAGAACGAAGAACACGATATGGGAAATGGCAATCTTTATCCAGAGAAAGAATTCCAGACTAAGTTTTCCCTACGAGAGGAACGCCGAGGCCCGAGAAGCCCTCGTGGCACGCAACAAGTGCTTCGAGGAGAATCGAACGTAACCTTATGACTAGTGGTAGAGCAAACTGTATCGGAGGAGAAATATTGTATGGCAACCCAATTTCCTGTCCCTAACGACAATGACGTCGAATAAATTTGGTTTTCTTTTCTTCTGTTCTTTTGAAGACTTTTGTTCATGGCTCCTTACTCGGGGTCTTATCCATGGATTTCGATTAAGCACTCTTAACTTCCTTTTCTCATTGAAGATCACGTGCTAGGGGAGAGCATCTGGCTCGGATTAAGATGGGTTGGTTAGATTGAGGGTTTATTGATTCAGCACAGTTTCTGAACTGCGGTATTTAATGACTGTTGCTTTAAGGTCGTAATCACCGATTGTGGACAACAAGGTATTTGGACATGTTTTAGTTTTGAGTTGAAACTTTTGCTCGTATAATTCAGCGGTGCCGAGAAAGGTGTTGCACTAGGGTACTTTCATGTATCGCAGGTATTAGTGTGATATGGAACGTTAAAAATAATTTTTCTTTGGAACCTATGCTACCACTTTAGGTAGGATTTATACGTATAGCACCAGGTGGGTGATGCATAGGTAAGCATTGGTCGGATTTTGGTTAGGTATGTTAGCAGTTTAATGTTAATGGTTGCCAAAGACATCTCCAATTTCCTGCCCCGATGGGTTTGTTAGCCCTATCCTTTTAGATTTCCTACTATTTCCTTTGAAAGATGCTATATTTTTGCTAATGTAACAACTTTCAATATAGAAACTTACATTAATAAATTCTTGTTCGTAAGATTATAAATATATTTCTACTACTGCATTTAGACAAATACCATACTTTCATTTTCCCCTTGGTAAAATTAGCGAAAGATGAATATTTCATGTGGTTTTGTAAGTTATGTACATACTCGTAGATGTGAAAATATGAAAGCTACTGAGGTATAAGTGATGCCAAATAATGGTATTCATCGTGGTCACTCCTAATCCATTGGTATAAAATTATTATTCATATGTATCTTAAGTTAAAGTGTCATCTAAATGTGCAGTTTATATAATATCCCATTAACGCAACGTTGAAGTTGTATTTTTCCGATTGTAGCGTTCTGGCTCAGTAAGGAAAGTTAGGGAAAATTACCTCACTCCTCATTTTGCATATTAATTCTCATATACTCTACTAAGGTTCCGTAGCTAATAGCTTGCTGTTAAAGCTGACCTCTGACTAACTGATCCAAATAATATTATTCAGAATTTAAGGATACCACATAGCTATTCATACTCGCTAACTATTTTTTTTAATGTCATGATAAGGGAATTATTTTAAACTTCTGTATTCCTTTTAGCTTATTGTGATTTTTTGGTAAAACCCGCAAGAAGTAAAAATCAATCTTCCTTGCGAGAAGAATAAAGTTATAGAGAGGTTTTATACGGTATTGTATACTTATATCTATAAAGTACAATGCAGGCTCCCAGTTATCCAAGTCGTCAACACCTTCGACTTCGATAAAAGCGGTCCCCGGTTCTATTCCCGGTGGGGACCAACGTGCGAAATGATATCAGCATTCGTAGCAATTTTAATAATACCACTACTACTTAAGTGCAATTCCCGTGAAACCTCTATTTTAGGTTGGTTCCTTCGTTCATGAGTAGGTTTTCTTAAGGAGAATATTTTTCCGCTTTATGTGAAAAAACAACGATTTTTGAAGCGTATAAAAGTAAATTCCCATTAACCGAATGCGCGCTTTTTCTACGATCATGTTATTGACAATATATACATATGTTATTTTTCATCCGATGAGATTAATTTAGGCTAGATTTTGGTAGTCTTACAAAGAATATCACAAATTGCTTCCTGCAAAAATATTTCGTCATTTAGTTGAAGCGAAAAGTAAGAAAATGACCTTATAAATAAATATGTTCCAATAAATTCGAAGTAGTTATAAGAAATTATTAATCTTTTTACTTTGGAGGGAAAGAAAAACTATATGTAAACAACCAGAGAAATCTTAGGTTTAAGAAACTTGGCTGCATCATCTGAAACCTACATGGTGACTATATCATATGAAACCTACGCCTATCTTATTTCTTTGTTTCACTAGATGTGCATTTATGAGTTTTATGTATCTAAATAAAGTTTTTTTTAACATTGTTACTAATGTTCAATACGTCCCCCTCCGGTGGCATGCCACACATCAACACGATAGTCGAATTCCTGCCACACTGAAGTTAGCATGTCTTGGTTGGAAAATGGCGGTTTGAGGTGTGACTTGGTGGAAATCCTTCATGATCTCAGAGAAAGAAAAACTCACTTTGTAGAGTCCACAAAATAAAATATGTAATATTATTATAATATGGGGTGGCCGATGTTAAAGCGCCGAACGTAGCACAGTTGTAACATACTTGCACCCTATGAAACTTCAGAACTCAAAACGCTTTTTGTTGTGGAGTCGACATCTTGAATAACACTGACGGGACTATACTCTCACGCGAATTACAGAGGCATTTACCGGTAACACAACAAAACTTGAGAATCTCCTTTTTCAAATGGTAGGTGGTTCATTAAAATACCATAAACTGTTTTCGCAGTAAAATTTTTTTTAATCGAAAGAAGACTTTGTAAACACCCTGTATTTCTACGTAAAATGATCTCTCAAATGAAGCCTTGGAAATGGGCTGAAATTTTCGACTATTATATTAAAATTGAGGATACCGGCCAAATTCTATCAAATTAGAATATTATTATTATTATTAGACCCTTTAATGGCGAGGTTAGGCCCGAGTGGGCCTCTCTTCCACCTAACCTCGTATATTATTCTACATTGATATTATACATAAAAAAATTCACAAAAAAATTTTAATTCACGAAAAATACAAAAAAAAGAATGAGAGGGATGTTGAGATGAGAAGGGTAGAAAAGTACCGAGTCGAACGAAAGTTTCTCACAAATAGTCCTCTCTCAAGTCACGCAAATTATTCAAAATTTCATCGCATTGACTGAACGTTCAACTCTCATCTGCTCGTATTCCCACCTATTTCCCCATCTCGCGCCGAATTTATTCCCATTATTTTATCCACCTTCATCCTTTGCTGACCTCGTCTTTTGCGCCAACCTCTCGCGGATAACTCATTCCCTTTGAAGTCTTACGCGCTCTGGGCCTATTGACGTAAGCGATGGGAACATGATATTTACCCACCGTAATCTGCGTTGCATTTCATGTAGTCGGACTCGAAAGCGTTTATTCTTTGTATGATGGCGGATAAAGATAGGACCCTATGGAGCCGAAACGTGTCGTTATTACTGCCATCGTGATGAGGCCCAGTTCAAACAGTTTTTTCCTCCTCCACGTGCACGACAAATGTTTGAAGTTCTGGGGGAATTGGCATGTGATGCAAATACGTCCACGATCGTTATGTTTGCAGTTTTGGTCGGATACTCTACCGAAGGGTGCTTTATGTTTCAGAGCCGCCGGAACCATTTGATGGGAGTTAAGGACGGTGCATAATTTGGGGATTGAAGGTTATTTGCGAAAGGAAAAAAGTGCGTCCTCGATCAGAGTATGCCTAGGTCGAGAAGTATAATAAAATATAACATGGATTCGTGACGGTAGAGCTGTCAAATGCTCTATAAATATTTTCCGGGAACGTTAATGAAATTAGATTAGCCGAGTGAACGCTGCAGTACTTGCAAAGGCAAATACTTGCACAACTTGGTAAAATAATATGTTAACGATTCGTCTTCTTTACCGACATATATTTCAGATATCAGGAAATAAGGAGGAAATTACTCAATGAGGGGAAATGAAGTTTTGAACGATTCTTTAGTAAGATTCATAGTTTTAAACGAAAACGATCGTATACAGATAGGAAGTTATAACTTAGGCATATAAACTCATGATTTGCTTACATTTGCATCACTTTTCTGGAATTTAATACATATGTACTCACAATCTTTCTTAAATCACTAAAAACTCGATTAATAACTTAAAAGCAGAGAGATTTGCATTTGCATTGAGTTCCATTCAGAGAGTTATTCAGTGCATTTGTTTGATAGCATTATAACTTTATAGCACAATTGCGTGATTTATTGTAATTATTTGCTTGATTTTTGTTTTGTCGCAACGCTTGACTCCTTCTCTATAATTTTTATAACCAATCGCGCTTAAAATGATCGATATTTGGCTGAACTAGAGAATGGGAATTCTCACAACACTGTGATAATCTGATTTGAAAAATCTTGTAAATTTCTTTTTGCTAAAAAATAAACTTATCTGAATATCAGTTTGTCAAATTGGTGTACCTTGTTAGGTATATACATAAAATAAAGATTAAATAATGTAAATTGAGCTAAAACATAAATTAACGAAAATAAACTAAAATCAGAAAGGATGATTTTTTCAGAAAATATGCAGCACTAACGCAGGGTTAAATAAGGCTCTGAACTAAATGATTAAAATCAGATTAATAGACAGGTTTTTACATTACTCGCCTTATATTATGCCTTACATAAATAGTATTATATAACCCAACTCCTGAGGAAGCATATTCCGTGGATCTGTAATTAATACATCACATTTTTTCCCGGGGATCCCCAAATTTTTTTGTAAGAGGGCCAACGTGAAATATCGGGGAGAGGTAGATGGGCTAGATTTATAGGGGCAGTCATCTACTTTTTCGAGTAATTTATACCATGCAAAAAGAAATTGCTCGCGAGCAAGATAGAAATGCTTCATGGGCCCGATCTTGCCCGAGAAATGTATTTCGAGAACCCTTTTAAGACCATTAATTTTCGTTTTCTCGGATAACATGGCTCATCTCCGAGTGATATCAGAGATAAAATCTAAAAAGAAGGACGTTTTGGTGGAAACACGGTCGACGGTCGCCTTTCCTTAATCGTAAGAAATTTTGGAGGGCTTTTAATATGTACTGCAATCGTTCCAACGCTCAATGATATTATTCTCCTGCCGATGATATGTAATGCCCCTTAAAAGCGTCACGGTATGCAATTCAACTAGCATCGCAGTACGTAAAATTGCCATTGCTACAGGATACGACACAGTAATCCTTGTACGGTGGGTTGCCGAGCTTGCAGGCGACCCTATAAATTCTCAGAAACTAAATTTTCTCGTATATCTTTTACTAATTTCTTCTTCTAGATATCATTGTTGTGATTAATAAATTTAAATATTATTTTGGGCTTCAGTTCTTCTTTAAATTAGGGAAAATGCCATTATTAGTATCAAACAAAGAAAGTAGATCACATTTTCTATAACAAAGACAACAATTACTTTTTATTTATTTTCGTTTCAGCCATCTAAGGGGTGCGATTACACAACTTTTACACTTCATCAATTTATTTTCTATTCTCTTTCGTCAGCATTATTTTATTACTGGCTCATTTTTGCTCGTTCTTCCTCTGAGAACATAGGTCTTTTTGGTTTTTATTCAGAGAGATCTTTCGCCTCCGCAATCTTCCTTCTGAGCATTACTCTATTTACTATATCTTCTTCCTTGATGCCACATTTTCATATATATCATTATGAGCCGCATGGGTTCTGTGTACCTATGCTCCTGGAAGAGGAGAATGTTGTTTCCCATTCTTTCGGGTTTCATACTTCTAAAGAGTCCATAGAAAAACATTCGCCTTTTCCTAATCGTTTTGTAATAATACTTAAGATTTTTAAACAACAATTTTTTAATATATGTATGCTCGATTGTGTGATGTAGGCTTTCCTTCCTTGGCGGAACTTTTGGTTCAACCCCTGATCCAGGGATTTTTTTTAGTGCTGTCTCTAATTCCCGAGGTTAGCTATCATTATAGCCATCATAAGATCAGAGAAATAGATGCCAGAACCAATAGATTCAAGAACTCATTTTTTCCGCGAACGATACGCAAAAATAATCGATTAAGGAAATAAGAGTCATGGTGCATGCACCCACTGCCACACGCCGAAGGGAAGCTTGCAGGGTACTCACATAGACAGACATAGATATAGACATTTCATTGGAACACTCTCGGTCTTTTGCTGTATGGCATGCCTGGACAAACGTTTGACCCGTCCATTCTTTGATTTTCTGGTACCAAAATATTTTTCTTTTTCCCACCCCTCTTTTGATCGTTCCCTGAATTATTACTTGAAACAATTTGCGGAAAATATTAAAAATACTATTTCTCTCTACGAATTACATGGCCCTTATACGCTTCTCTTGATTGTCCGTAATAACTGGCATTCATGAGCTTAAGTATTTCCTGATTAGTTGTTCTACTAGTACAGACTAACAGATCTATTTTAACTACTTCAAAACTCGATTCTCACTACATAACTTCAATTATGGAAATCGACTGATACCGAAATATACCACCTAAATATCACCTATATACGATCATCTATGTATAACTATTTTTCGTTTAAAAATATGAGTATTCTTCGTAATAAAATTTCTGAGAGTTGGCGGAAAAATTTTAAAAATTCATGTACTCCTCAATATTAAGATCGTTGGCACGTATAGGCAGTCACCAGACAGAGCCAGTTCACAGTTTTGAATATAAATTTCCGAAATAATTAGGTCTAACTGGGTTTTGTTATATATGCGCAATAATATTATCCGATAAGAAGTGCGATGATGTAATTACCAAAAGGACAATAAGTAGGACACTATACAATAGCCAATTATCTATTGAAACATCCTCACGGCGCTGTTTTTGTTCCATTGTGAGCAAACGCGACACCAATCTTGCGCACAGCTCTATCATGACCATATTTTCAACTAATATGCGATGTACAGCACTTTTTGAAATGTCTACCATGCCTGCTAGGTCGCGCACTTTTAGCCGACGGTTATGCAACCCATTTTGTGAATTTTCTTCACCATTACTCGCGTGGTCTTCTCAATAGGTGGACCGCTGCGTTGTTTGACTTTGCAGCTCGTTTGGCCTCGTTTAAACTCTTCCGCTCAATATTTTGTTGTTGTAAACAAAGGAACAGAATCCCCCAGAGTAGAATTGTTCCATGTTTACCATTTCACTGAGAGCGTTCACTATCAATGGCTATCAAACCAATACTAAACAACGTAACGTCTTGAAACTTCAAACTTAAGCTTCTTAAGGTTGCTACTTTCGACCATAATAATGTTTTAAACGACAACCGCCCCCTATACGTCAAATCGAGTACCCTCCTAATTCTATGATCTTATTCCTTTTTACTAATAATAAATCTAAATTTTGGCTGATTAATGTAGAAATAATCCTCTTTTATTCTTGGATGCGTTCATCCCTACAAATTTTATTACAAAAACCTCAAAGTGTATCAAGATATTCCTTCAGTGAACTAAAAAAGCTCGATTTGTATAAATTCAGTAGCAGTTTGCTCGAATGACCGCGGGAGTCATTAGTTGATCTGCTTGATATGTCCCCACATTGCATCTTATATTCAACTTCCGTCACTGGAGTCAAATATCTCTTGGAAGTGTAACTTTCCAAATTTACCAAAATCGAATCTGTTTCGATTCTAACGTCGATAGCGCATGTTACAGAAAGGTGGAATAAGCTAATAAAAAATCTGAAAGCGTAATTCGCTAGAATTTGCGAATAATTCTCCTGCGATCTCTCGTAGGACGATCGGCGACAGATTGTATTTTCTGCTCTCGCTTTCCTCTTCAAATCATCAGTTATCCTCATCGCGTCAACGCCCCAGCATATCTCAATCCCACACTCAATCCGATTTCTCCATCAATATCAACGCCTCCGCCAGAAATCACGGAACTCGGGGGGGATTTGCATCTTTTCCTCGTTTGCACTCACGTCCACAGGTGATGGCGCAATTGTCGCTATGGGAAGAATCCGAGGAATTGAGGATTTCCGCTGTCGAGAAAATTTCATGTTCCGAATTTCCGAGGAAAGTTGATTAGAGAATCGAGAGTAGAAAGCTCTCAGAACATAGTGGAACTCTCACCATCGGAATTATTTAAACTACCCACATTAAAATACGTAACACTTTTTCTAATCACAAGTATTTGTTACACTTCTGGTACTTCAGGAAGATAAGTAATATACACATCAGCTGCCTCTACTGCAAAATATTATGGGAACATTGATTTCTGAGACAATTTCAATGTAATGCAGTAACGTTAAATTCATTATATGCTTACCGGCATCTACGCATTCAATTTTTCATGTGATTATTGTGTTTATCCATTATATATTCCCATTGAGTTCTGCTATTAGTCGATACTTTATATCGTGAAGTGGCTGGTAAATCAACGTTAATTAAAAATTTGTTTCCATCGTTTACAAACTCCATCATTTCTCTTATATATACTAATAATTCATATGATTTTATTTTAATAATTTTCTTAGATCTCTAGAAAAATTACTCTTTAAATTCGTTGATATGACCAAACTCACGGCTTCAGTAATTGATATTGGTTGTTAAAAGGGCGATTTATCGAAAATACAAAATTTAGCGAAAAATAAATCTATGTATTGTTCACTGTTTTTGCAACCTTGATTCAAAAGCTCCATCCGATAGTAAATAAAAAACTTCTATTAATTGTTTTCATTATGGTCCTTTTCCCGAATAATTGCTTACGTTAATTCTGATTTCACCTAAAAAAATCTCGAACGAAAAATGACTTCATTAGTCCTACCCTGTACAAACAGAGCTGAAATGGAGCAATATAACTGGAACTCAAACGCAGGTCTTCAACTTTTCAGGCCGGTATTCTAATCAACAAGCAACTATTCCGCGTTTTTTCTACTCTGTTAACAGAAGACTTTAATAGTGTTTCTTTTGGAGGTTATAGACTTCGATACAAGATCAACTTTGTAAGATACTTCCATAATTTAATATATTAATGGATACGCAATGGCTACTCCTATATCGGAGCATTATTGACTTTACATCTTATACTTCATGAGAAAAAAAAGTTATTCCCACATCCCCTATTCAGGGATTTTCATACATGGTGGTGGATGTTTCTTACTCCATAACAATCTCGGTGCTGGACATTATCCCAAAAGTACGTGAGAATCGCCAACCGAACAATAAAATAAGTAAAACTGACGATTGCGGAAATTCTCGAGAATTCTTGGGGAATATTTTCTCGATTCCCGAACGCTTCGAGAATCTCGAAGCTCTGAATGGGGAACGCGTACGCGAGAGAGAGCTGCATACAGAGCGGGACGAGCCAGTTTAACCGGCCGTGGCACGCTCCAATCCGAGCCGATACCATTCCGAGCCCGCGGTCGTACCATTCGGCTCGTTAAGCAGAACAAAACCGCATCGGCTCTCCAGCGTCGCTTCCAGAGAAACACTCCGCTCTTGTGCCCGTTTCGCAAACCCCGTTGATTGCCTCTCCTCCCTGGGCGGACGGGTAGAGAAGCGTAAGCCTAAGTAAGTTTATTACCTCCTCAGTGTCGCACAGGGCTGGACTGTTGTCAATCAGTCACGCTTCGTTTCTCTACGTTTTTCGCCGATTGCGTGTGTTTTGTTTACCGCTATTCATCCCCGGATCGGAAATCGTTCCTTCGGCACGATTGTGGACGTTTCCGACGAGATGATTTCTACTGCTGGAAAGGTGTGATGCGGAACTGCAGGTCTCATATTAATGACTCTAGGGTTTCGTTGTTTTCTTAGCGGGTGGGAGATAATAACGTCCACGTCCTGATGGGAACGGTCGCTAATCGTATGCAAATCTTCGGGGAGGTCATAGGGAGGTTAATATCTGAGTCGCCTCATTCTAGAAGCAGGAAGCGGAATAATGCACGGTATTCTTCCAGATCCGCATGAAATTTTGAAATGAGCGCAAAATTGTATGCCTAAAACGCAGTTAGTTTGGAAAAATTTAAATGAATGAAGAATGTTGAGCTGAAGTTACTGATAAACTATAAAAATAACATTTAATCTCTACTTGTCTGTAAGGCCACAGAAGCTAGTTGGGTCCTCATATCCCCTTTATATAAAGATTCCGTGAAGGAATGTGGCTCAATGTACAAAATGAGTAGTTTGGTAGTTAGACTTTACTTTTGTATTTCGTAAGATGATAAAATATTTTAAAAGTCACGTTCGTTAATTTATACATAGTTAGATTTATAAAACCAATATTCATGAGAGCATTTTATATGATTTACGATATATTTAATGGAATTTTGAAACATTTTAAATTAATTATTCTTATATATTCTTATATATGTTCTTTGCTCATTTCTGAAGATCGGGTGTGTAATTTTTATGGCCCACGGGCCGCATGCGTCATTTTACTTAATCCTTTGACGTCCAGTAACTGATTTTAGCCGCTAGCTTTGTACAAGTTTCTCTCCTAATTCTTGGCAGCTGAAAAATATGCTTTGGTTCTACCTGAAATAGAAAGCATTTATCTCCTTTTTTACGCGAAGTGAAATGAGATAAAAAATTTTTCGTAACTTATCAGTTCTAAAATATATAGTGAGTTAATATGTCTGCGGCCCACAAAAATATTGTAGAAGCTAATGGTGAACATTGTAAGTAAAATGAAGGATATCTCATCTGGAAGTGAAGCAGTGTAGCTAAGGTTATTTTTTCATTTTCCTATTTACTATAAGTTAATATGATAAAGCACTCAAATATATATAGAAACGATGCGCTTTAAATAAAAACATTGCAAACACAAATAATTGATCCCGAATAAAATAAATAAAAGGAACTAATCATGAAGATATCAGGCATTGATATCCGGGTCGTTCCCGGGTATGTTCTTGTACTGTGGTAACTTATACATTAAATTGTTAGATAACCTTTATTCTGTTTTCCTCTTTAATCTTCTAAGACATCAAATGAAGGCTGACACCATCTACATTATAATTATTCTTGATAAGGTTGAGCAAATGGGTACACCGGACATTATTGTCCTCCGCAATAAACCACAGGACCGAAAAAAACAATCCTTTTAAAATAATTATTCTACTAAAATAGATATAATAAATTTAATTCAAGAAATTCATAACGTTAAAGAGAAATCGTTATCACAAAATTCGATTTCTGAAAATTTTATTCTTAATTCGAGTAACTAGTTCGCATGAGAATTAAGCCTAAGGGAATTACTGCAAAGAATAGTACGAATAAATAGAGCAAATTAACAAGTTTTCTCATCAATTACATTTATATTAAATATATAATTGTAAAAACTATAACAATCTGGTCAAGGATATCGAATTATGCTTGAAAAGGAACTTAGCCTCAATGTCTACGCTTTTCATATGCATTGTATGCGTAATACCCTCTCAAACCCACTTTTTGTCCAGCTAATGTCTAATATACTTCCTGTGTAGATTCAATTTCTAGTTTTGCTCTGCAGTTCAGTTCAGGTTCTTGCACCCAAATATATCCAACCGTCATGGGATACGTACATGTACATAAGTTTCGCAAATAAAATTAGCGGAGCAACCACAATGCCGTTACGACGTTTTGATACTAAATAAGAGTTCCCATAAAAAATGACTAATTCCTAAAGAAATTGTTCCAGGAAAATGCCCATGAGGTACATTTGTTCTAGAAAAATTACACCGTCCAATTCTGCAGGGGAAGAAATTTGTAGTACTGATTCCTCCCTATATTTTTTGAATAATCAACTGCGCTTAGGGGCAGCTACTCTAACGAGCATTTTGTATTTTAGATGAGCTGCAGACTTTAAATCCAGTCCATAACTCACTGTGCGCCAGCGAAAACTGTAAACGACGGCGTAAATAAATTTCCCAGTGGAATCAATGGAAGATTCCTCCCGGGATGAGAGTTTCACATCTCTTCTTTCCCCTCTCTCTAACTCCATTTGTGGAATATCTAGCACAAACACTATCGTATCATCTGATCTTCGTCACGTGATACTGATTTCGGAAGCTGTTTTTGCAACTGTATAAGAGTAACTTGTATTATAAAGTAATTTCAAAAATCTGCAAAACAAGAATAAAGAATTGTTTAACTTTAGGGCTGTTACTTATTATAATTTCAATATCTATATTGATTAAACAACAGGTCGACTTGAACCGTTACAAACTACAACGGCTTCAGTGTAGAACTGTTATCAACTTAAGAAATTTGAAAATGCCATATCATCACCAATGAAAAAATAAAGGAGCTGGAAGTAGGCTCCACTTCCAGATGGATACCGAATGCATCAAACAAGTATATGACATCAAAACACTAAGAATCACGCTCAAGGAAGGATTCAGTCAAAAACCCATAGTGAGTGACGCATAAATTGTAAATCCCGTTCTTATTTATTCTCTTTATGGGAAGAAATGAGTAAAAAACTGTTTAACGAGAAAGGATAAAAATGCTTTCTTTTTATTTTTAATGCAATGCATTGGTTCAAGGAACGATTCTATGACATAATACGAGAATAATGAGATATTTGATTCTTCAAACCAATTATTAAGATCTTGTGTACCTTATCTTATCATACATGCGATTCAAGCGGGGTGTTTAACGTTCATCCCATGATCATCGGATTATAGATATAACTGTCTTCGGGGTTCAGCTCTTACTTAGTTTTTCATCATAAATCCTAAACTTATGAGCAAAAGTTGAGTAAACATTGTAAACTTGCGCGGTAATTTAGTATCTTTCTAAGCAATAAACAATATTGCTGACAATAAAAAGGGTTTAGGTGACTTTACTCGGTAAGGTGTGCACCTGGAATAAATTTCCAAGGAGAAACGGACTTCTCGAACGAACAGAAATCTCCCAAACAGCGGGGAGAAATGTTTTGGTGGGATGGCTCAATGGATACAGCAACCGACAGGCTATTGGAAGACCCGAGTTCGAGTCCCGGTCCCGTCAGGCCTTTTTCGCGTCAATTTCTCCTCGGAAACATTACTTAATCGTTACACTCTGTTTAAGAGATGATTTGTAAGCAAAGCGAGAACTGTGAAAAATGATTCACTCGGCGTATTCTCATGAAGCGTGGAATATTTCAAAAATGAGTTACAAGGGAATGTTGGGATCATTTGATTTTGGTGAGGATTCTGAAATCTCATCCCAGATGTCCCAGGATCTTCCATAAACACGAGGAAGGTAGTAATTTTTTTTATTTTAAACTCTATGTTTGGGTTCATTTCTTAATTCATGTTACCGTTTTAATATTCTTAACCTTTTAAATTACATTTACTTTTTGTAATGCAATGCTTTATTCTTCAGAAGTGCTAATTGAACCATCCATCCCTTACATGGAATCTTGCCATACAAGTCCTAATACAGTTAAGTGGACAAATGCTAATAGAATTAAAATATTTTCTTCTCATAGACTATACAGGGAGAATTTATACACACGGAAATATACACGTATACTGAATATGCAAAGAATGCACAAAGAGGAACTCGTGGAAAATGACCAAAAGCTAAGAATATTCATCGTAGTATAAATAGAACATGCATAGCATGGAGAATAGATTTACTATCAATAGATTCTGGCGAGACATTGTGGTAGGAAGCCATAACGAACTGAGGAAATGAAAATGAAAAATGAAAAACGGGTAAATGTCTATTTTCATTTTCATTCTCTCAGTTCGTTAAGAATAGATTTAATAGAAAAATATGCAGAATAAAATTTAAAATGGAATGCGCTTGATTATTGCCTCAAAATGTTCTACGCCAAGAACAAAAGCTGTAACTAAGGCAGTTACAAACAGAATGAATTTGCAAGCAATTCGGTTGAAAAAGAACCACCATAATTCTCCACATCGATTGTTGTCTAGTTAAAGTGACAAGGGGGTGAAACGGAATTCGTTTGCTTTCAGTTGGTTTGGGGCCGTAATGAAAGTGTATTATGCACTCTTTTACGTGCCCACGATCTGCAAAAAGTCACTTCCGCGCGTATCTAAGCGGAATAAACAAGTTCCCCGGGTTCATATCGCTTGACCTACATGTGATGGTACACATGCGCGCCGAACTTGCGTCGCTACGGACAGTTAAGAATGTATAATTGACGGATTAGGTCGATATCGCAAAATCCCTTCGGCTATTGGCCATACATTGTCAGCGTAATTGGGTATTGTAAACTCGCGGCTGAAAGTGTTTTTCTTTCGATGCGACGCGATTGTTTTGCGACCAAGGTGCATCTTCGCTGAATCCACACGGGTGAATGTTTTCGAACCAAATTTAAATCGCTTGCCATTCTTCTTGTCGAGAATCTGAATTTGCAATTCATATGAGAGGGACTTAACCGCATGCCTTTTATGGAAAGCTAGATCAATTCGCATAATGTCGCATGGTGCATATATGCTAACGGAGAGGTTTTTTCCCCTTAATCATCCAAACGGCCCACCGAAAAAAATTGTGGGTAATTAAGAATTGCTAATGTTTGATAAATGACTTGGGAATCGTTCATCTTCATTCCCAAGGTCCATTGGAAAATTCTTTGAATAATTTATCAGTGTGATATCTTTAAAAGCCAACCTTTATTGATGATAATTAAAAAATGGATATTTCCTTAACTTCTATAGAGTGTGGCTATTTCCATCGTAATAATTTCCATACTGGAGAAATTTTGAAAACTTGTCACGAGCAATTTGATAGCATATTATCCCTACTTTTTCAATTATTTATTGCTACACAAAAGTTTTTATGACCTGATTTCCGGAATTCATTGCTACGTATCATATTTGTTTTTTCCTTAACAAATATATCCCATATTTTTGCGAAACCGCTTATATTCCTAACCAAATATTTTATGAAAACAAAGCGCGAAAAGTATTTTCATCGTCATGTTCTGTTCCATATCATATTTGTTTCAAACATATATTTACAAAAAGCGTTCGCAGAGTAAAAAATCAACGAGAAATCACAGGAGTCAAATTTAATAAATAGATTCAAAAATAAGGATGAAAATTAATTTGTCTGTTATTAATTTTTAGCCGTGCAAAGGATAAACAACATGGGAACATGAAAAAGTGCGTCAAATGTACCAAAGATCTACAAAATGTATAAAATGTAAATATCAGTTGTAATTCAGGATCGATTCAATTCAAATTTAAACTTGATTTGAGATCTTCGTAGATGCTGCCCTACCCCGTGGGCTCATACCGGTATGTCGTTTTATATGAATCTCATTTTGTATAAATTTATTTATCTCAATCCTACTATAATGAAAAAGTAATGAAATAATGCAATGGAATACAGAGTAGTGTCTCAAGTCGTAACCATTCTTCATTCGTATCCTTCTAAAACCTTTTTCTTGATTTTTCTGGGAATCTGTTCATTTTATCCATTAACACATGACGTGCGCTTTTTGTCACACAACCAGTGAAGTGTGGTCTGGGATACCTCAAACATTTTAATATTTATAAACTGAATGATATCGTAAACCGAGGCTACTTGAGCCCTGGGGGGTTACTTGGACCCAAAGCAAAAAAAGGCTGGAAATGGCCAAAAGAAACACATTTTGCAGTACAAGTGGTGTCATATAGACAGGAAAATCGTTCCACCGAAACTTATTAAAAGGGGTTGTTTTTTATCGCCTTGTTGATACTTCTCACAATTTGTTTGCCAAAATTCCAACACATCATTATTTCTCATGTGATTCCATATAGTGTTTTCGATTTATTCATTGAGTTTTTGCAATTAAATGATAACTTCATGGCCTCAGAATGTCTCTGTAGAGTTATATTTCCAGACCCTATGTCCTACTTAAACCCACTACATATTTACATTGTTTAGTCAATGGAAAAAGGACTTTGGTCCAAGTAGCCTCAACCTGAGGGTTTCTATGACCCAATTTATAAAACAAAACTTTTATTACAATCAGCGAAAAAGTTTGTTCAAAAAGCTTTTAAAACATTGAAAAATATATAAAACATAATAAAAAATTTGTTATCAGCACAGGTTATGGAATTTAGGTATTGTTTTGTTGGAAAGTCCAAAATATTAGAAATTTTGGGTCCAAGTAACTCCTTACGGTTTACGGTACTTTTAATTACATTTTAAAGTTTAAAACATCTCATCAGTTATCATATAATTTGGATTACAATCCAGTTTTATGTTTATAACAAAAAATGTTCAGTTATATACCACTATTTTAAAAAATGTCAATAATTTCAAAGATTTTTAAAAAATTGCGTCGCATTTCTATAATCAACGGCTTTTTTCAGAGTAATGACTTTTATGTATTTTTTGGTATATTGAATAACATATATTTGATATTGAATAATAATATATTGATTAATACTGGAAACCTTCTCAAAACGCATTTTATTTATTGCATTTTTCATCAGAACACTAAATGTGACGTAAACTGTGAGGTCTCACCGACCGCTAATGACATTTAATTCCAAATTTATAGAAATATAAGAAGGTAAACAAAATGTGAAAAATGCTATATCCTACATAAAAGTATCTAAGATCGTAACATAAATTTCATATTTGTTGAAAAACAAATAGTTTTATTATTCGCAATTTACAAATCGCTGCGGTCCCTCAGACCGCACGTCTCAGATTAAGGGTTAATCGTTAAGAGAGTCGTCAATATCGATACAGCTAACGAATCTTCGCAACCTAATTTTTAGGGACCGAAACTAAGGAAAATGCTTCACCTCTTTAAGCAAATGGTTACTGAATACATGAGCATGATTGATGCCCTACTTTGCGCCTCCAATAACATCGCGCGTTCATTTTTTTCGTCCGCTAACTCGAAAGCCGATGGTTACGATTTTACGAGCAAGCATGCAGCATTATTATCTCGGATTCGCCCGAACAAGCGCTGCAGTCAGCCCGGCCTGCTTTATCTATCAGCCTTGATTACATCCGGAAATCTATTTTTTACTCGCAAAGAGCGTTGGGAGGAAATGATTTCCCTAGGTTTAACATCGCGAAACATTTATTAATGGAGCGAACACTTTGTCGCCGGATCTGCCCCGTAGTAGGTTCGGCCCTCTTCCATCGCCGGTGAATAGGAGGGGAAAAGGGAAGGGAGAAAATGAAAAACAACTGAGTAAAGGCCACAAATAGTGCAAAAAATAACGCGGGCGTTCTGTAACTTTTTCATCCTAAACGCGCCGTTTTTTCGAACCCGCGTTTTCTCCGCTCGGCGTTCGTCATTTTTTTCCGTCCTCCATTTTTTTCCGCCGCCATTTTCGCCGGGCAATAAAGAACGCACTAATCATCCATTAAGCCGCGCGGCACGTCATAGCGGAGTATTTTTTTATACCCTAGCCATTATATTTCGCTTTTCCCCGAAAAGTTTATGGTGGGAGGAATTTTGCCCACCCTCTGGCGGGAAGTGTCGGAAATAAAAGTAAAGAAGAGGACGACCTCCAGAATGGAGAATAAAGGCTTTGGGAAGGATGCGAAATTATGCATCGGTAAAGAGGATAAAATTTGGTGGTTAAGGCGTCTTCGGAAATCGCTGGGAAAGGATCGCTGCGGAGGGAGAGAAAATAAAAGGATACTGAATTAAGTTTTCGGAGGAGAGAACTGCCGCAGTAAAGAAAAACTGTCGTTCCAGTATTGCGCGTAACAGTTGCTTCCAGACACCTGTTCCCAGTGGAATTAAGCCAGCCGTCAGTTATTTACGCTAATGAGGACAGAAGCATGATGATATTTACTTGACTGTTGAAAAAGTTTAAGGGAACTTAATACCACGCTGAAATGAAAAACAAGTTTATATCTGTTTTTGATTTAATGTGAAATGTTAGCATATAGCTGTCGGTACAGTACTTACCCTAGAGGCTTTGAGGAGAGAATGAGTTTTAATAAGCTAGATGAGGTTTCAAATTATTTGGCCTTACTTTCCTCCCAAAGCTGGAATGCTTTCAATGGAGAATGTTCCCGAAAGTAGAGCACAACGGACGCAATATATATTGCATTTTATGGCGTTTGATGTGAGGTTGTCAGAATTAATTCTCTCTATCACACTTACCTCAGTATCTTTCGTATAATCATACCTATGGGTGAAACTGAGATAAGTAACTAACGCACATTTTTTTGTATTCAGCGTAAAAGGAAAGGTAAAATATTCCCTACATCAAGGTATGCTAACATAAACTCAAATAGCACAAATAAGCTGCAATTTGGCTGTTTAAAATACAAGCATACTTCTTTTAACGAATTCTAGGTTTTAAATGCTCCGTGTTTTTTGGGCGTATCTTTTGAAATATCTTATNTGGGTGTCAGATTGAATGGTAAATCAGTATTGTCAACAGTGATCCGACGCTAAGGTTATTTTATATATATATATATATCTTCAAACAAAGTAAAAACACACCAACTTTTAGAATTCGGCTGATTCAACCCAATACGTATTTCTCCCTCAAGGAGAGCTTCAACAGGGGTAAAGAGTTGTTATTGGATAAAGAAAAATTAAACATTAAACAGAGTAGCTTTATTTATTTCTTTCATTGAAAACTGTCCTTAAATAGAGGATAAAGAAAGCTGTTTTTACTATTGCACTGTAAGCCGTGCGGCTTATCCCAAGGAATATTCCTTACATAGAGCCCTGTGCATTTTTAACGATATTTAATCGTGTTATAACGAATTTAAGCGTGGTGTGCAGTTTATTTGATGAGAGCAAATCGAAATTGTTCGACTGTTTTAATTTGGCTTTTCGCATAAATGCAACTACAGGCAGAAAATACCTGACACAAAGAGTTCTTCATCGAAATGCCGTCCGCTTTCAAACCCAAAGACACAAAGAAAAGAAACATAGGAAAGGGACTGCGATTCGAATCCAGGTTTCCCTCTTTTCAGGAGGGCAATATAACCACTAAATTTCCATCCACGTCGATTCCACTCTCTTCACGGGATGGTTTGAGAGCAGGACAAGAGGCGCTCCACGTAGAGGCATCAACCGCTGCGAGAGGTAGTCATCGAGGCAGCCGACACACAAAGTGGTGTTTAGTGGTATTTCCTCTAAGATATCATTCCAAGAGGCAAGCATCTCAAAACAATTTTAAGATGCACGTCTCTTCATGCGAAGTTAACCACTTATCCTAAATCTTTGTATGATTCCTTAGTGGTAGTGGTGAGTGAAGCTTAGTTGTCAGAATGCCTGCCATAAAAGTGGGAAACCCGTGTCTGAAACCCAGTAAAGGTGTTATTTTTCACTTTGGTTTATCCTTGCGTACAAAAAGTATTTGCAAACGCAATAATTTCACGATCGGATCGGTATACCGCTTTAACTCTTATGCTTTTTGGTGACCCAGCCTTTAAAACTCCTTACTTATAATTACACACATCACAATTAACGAGTAATTCAAATCATAAAACAATCTTTAACATAGGTTACGTTTGCGGTGTGTGTTTAATCCTTCCTTGCATTCAATGTGATGAATGAAGGTATTATTGCCTCACTTTTCCTTTAACATATATTTTACGCTTTTTTCGTTGATGTAAAAGAAGTCTGGAGCATACGTTTGTCATTCTTATTGGCCAAATAGGCTTTACAGCCCAGCATGATACATATCATGTGTGTAATATAAAATTTAATCATTCAATCATATTTTCATCAATTGAATTCCGCATATATTCTAGAATGTCTTTTATTTGTAGGTCTAATAAGGACGCTGTTAGCCTTCTTTTTGTATCGATGATGTCTCTTGAATACTTATCATTGGGCCTATTCTCTGTCTTCTCAGAAGAAACATACGCTTTTCCACATACTTTCAAAATCTTAAACATCATTTTCCTAGCGGAATGCTCTGATAATCGGAATTTGAATATCAACCACTTGAAGCCGAAAAAATAATAAGGATGAGTAACTAAAAATATTGTTTTTATTGGAAGCTCAAGGTTATTTTCACTGTAATTGTTATAAATTCTCATAAAACTGAAAGTATGCATTTCTGGATGTGAATTTAAAAGATTACCTTGTAAATATACGCTTCAATCTTATTTTTGATCAATTTTTGGGTACGCGAAGTTTCAGTAAGAGCTTCAAATGAAGAATCCATAGTATAGTTTTTGTTGTTTAATTGATTCTCTGTCTGATTTCCAGTATGCCTTCGTAAACATGAGTTATTCCTCCCCGACATTTCGTCGAACCAAATACAAAAAACCAAAAACAAAAACCAAACAGGCTAGACCTTTTCTGCACTGAAAGTGACAAGCTTCCTGCATATGCTAGGCTAAATTCAGGTCACTTGGAAAAGGCGTTAAGGCAAAATGTTATCATAAAAATTATCACTGAAAACTGAGGCAGGTGGTAATAGAAGAAAATTTGAATGAAAAATCTTATCCTGGTTGTGGAATAATGTTTTCAAACCAATATTGCGAGAATTAAAAAAAAAACACTCAAAAATGTCTAATAATTTTGTTTTTTCAATGATTTTTTACAACCATCTTGAAAAAGGTTAAACCCTATCATTACCACATTTCCATAACAATAAATGTTAAATGTTTGCCCCTACGCAATGCATGGTAAGAAGGTAATAATTTTTTTCTCAGTAAAAAGTTCAAATATTTAGCAAGAATTTACTTTAGTAAAGAAATTCTTGCTAAATATTTGAAATGTATATGCATAAAGATTTTGTTGTAATAATTGAGACTTACTACATATTCTATGTTTTTGTACCGTATTAACACTTTCATTCAGAATGTATCTATATTTTACTTATCTTCTTAAAATTTTACAGTGATTGATTGATAGCTGCAATGGCTTACTGTAGAAGTAAGTAATAAATTTGGTTACAATGCGCTTATAAATTGATTAAAACTCTATTTCTCCTTTCGGTTGGGGCTCATCAGTATCCTATATTATCTCATATTCGGCGAATTGTCACTTCGGAGAATTTTCCCGGAGTTGGAATAGTACACATGGCGAGAATCGCATAATTCGACCAATAAATGAATGCTGTCTAATTCAAAACATTATACCTTAAACTAGTAAACGTGATTGGAAATGTTACCAAAATAGATTAGGTAGTATGATATATCTAGTCTCTTCACGCATATCACACATTTAATTTCAATATACTTTCTTTTAGAATCGCTGTTGAGCTATAGTTTCACCGGAAGAGAGAGTAAATTGGAGAATCTGACCATATTTCTTAAACTTTTATCATCTAAATGGGTGTCAGATTGAATGGTAAATCAGTATTGTCAACAGTGATCCGACGCTAAGGTTATTTCATCTAGATGGGCTCCGGGAATTGAACCCAGGGCTACTTTCACCAAAGACAAACGATTGGCTATGAGGAAACTTACTGAATCATTGCGCAGTTCTTCTTTCTCGTACTGTATTTTAAATCTCCTTTGGATAGCAGAGATAGATTTTAGTCCATCCAAACAAAGAATTCAATATACATTCTCTTTGATGAAATATTTAATATATTAAAGTCGAAATCTACATCTACATATGTAGATGTAGATTTCGACCTGCCTCATGTCGAATGGCGGCATGAGGCAGGAGGTGCATACACCATGACTCAACTTCCCTAATCGACTACTTTAAAGCATCGTTCGCGGAAGAAAAATACTTTTAGAATCGATTCTTTCTAGCGTCTATCTCTCTGATTTTCCTCTCTGAATCAAAACGGCCTACGTAACACTGAAGTCGAATTATTTTTGATACAGTTTATAAAGACCTAAAACTTCTATTAAGCTCTTTAATTCTCCTCGCAGATTCTTCTAGCACGTATATAAACGCCATTGAAACAGCTTAAAATGGGACGCGAACTTTTCCACATACAATCAAGGAATTGTATTAAATTGATACTACTTTTATAAAATGTCGTCGACTGAATCCGCAATATATCCCAAAGCGTAGGATAGTATTTTCCCGAACGCAATATTTCCTCCCTGTCACGTGAACGGGAGGGTAAATTTTTCCTCCCGGCACATGAACGAAATTTCCCAAGAAGATGCGACGCAGGCCAAGCGAGAAAACGGGCGTAAAAGCGAGGGGTAGGAGATGAAGAAATGCGAGGGAAGAGGGGCCCCCGACATGTTGTCCACGGCTCTCGGTGTGAGTAGTGAGGTGTGAAGTAATTCAAAGGGCCATAACTCCAGCCTCTTTCTGGACGTTTGGGAGGATAGGGAAGGGTATAAATATAAAAACTCGCTGACTCCGCACAGAGATGGTTCAAAAGTCCCAGGCAGTTTTGTGAGAAGGTTCGGAAGGGAAGGACGTAGGGAGTGGAGCAGGATGGGAAAGGGTAACATCGCTTAGGTGACATAGAAACTTGCCCCGAGGGAGGGACGTAGATAGCGGCGAGATATAGCAGTCAACTACGCTAGGTTAAGCTTTAAGGCCCTATTTCAGTGGCCGCTGAAAGTGCTATATGTCCTTTCAACCGCCGCAAACCCATGTCTTCTTTTTTCCGACTGAGATAACTACCTCAACTCGTTGGCGGAAATTAACACCAGGAGACGCCATTCTGAAGGTTTTGCTCGTCAAGGATATGCAAGAAATTATAATGACTCTATTGCGCGTTTGTGAACTAGCGAGACCGACGTAACTTTTATCCACCAATTCCATAATATCTGTAAAGGATTTTGGCTTCTTGGGATGTCCGTTTCAGCGTAGGAGACATTTCACTTAAAAAAATAACATTCAGTTAAGATTCCGGCTAAGCGTAGCCTAGTTTAATGTGAATCGCATTCTTGTCTCATTCTTGTAATAGTATGTGTCTATTGATTAAACACTGTGACAATGCAGTAGACACCCGCTTTACGATGCATTGCGATTCATTACGATGAAATTAGCTAGATGTGATGCATGTTAATTAAGGGTTTATGCTTCACATTACGATTTCTGGCGCGCGATAAGTTGTTTCTTTGGAGCAGCCAGATATTCCGAATAAATCCCGGTCCTAATTAACCATCTTCTTTGTTATATAACATTCAATCAAAGTGGCGAAAATCTTAAATATCTTTATGACATATCATAACCATTTTGAATCAAATTTATATGACTTGAATGAGTTACCGTCAAACAGTGTGTCATCGGGTTCATAATAGGACGAAGTGTGAGGAACGATCAATATCGTGAAGCAACTATGAAATCTTCTGAGGTACTAGTGACGCTGAAGATTATCATTGATTTTGGTCCCATCTAACTAAAAGCCTTGCAGCTTTAAACGTCAATTACATATTTGATCGATGAGCTGAACTCACGAAGAGTTTTTTTCTTGCGCAATGAGAAAGGCAAAGTCAAACTACCTTACTCCTCATCTAGGTTTGTATTCCTCATTCTCCCTCCAAAGTTATCGGTAAATAATTGTGGGGGGACCCAACCCTCTGTATGGCTGTGAATAGTGTACAGACAGAGAAAATAATGCGGTATTGAATTGAGAGGCAGCACCACTGAGGCCGGCATTACGAATTTAACCCACAAATAAACATCCTGAACTACGAAGTATCTCCAAAGAAAGGGGCTTTGTATTTCTGAAATAGGGAGAGTTTAAAAATTTCCTTTCCTCCATGACCTGGATTAGTGTAGATTAACCAACATCCCGGTTGTGCAATTAACGCTTTCCAGCTGTTTCTAACTTCGTATTTATTACGATAGAATAGAGACGTAAAGGCATTTTGTGAGTACCCTTCCAGCGGAAACGGTAGATGCATAGAACAGAAATTTTATGAGAGAGAGTATAATAGGCATTCGATTTTTGTTTTAAATCCATCGAATCTCTGCGATAACACGTGGAATTGGGTCGGAAAATATGCCTTAATCCAATATATAATAGAAAATGTAGGTTTCGTTTCGTTTTTAATGAAAATTTTGTTAAATGCACATTCTGACATTTCTACGCATATCATAGCCGAGATTAATTCCATAAATAATAATTATAATGTAAATTGACGATTTGTGTCAGGATAGGAAATATTTATAAGAACTTTTTCAGTGGATCTTACAAAAATAATTAAGAACTTTTATTTTGTAACACTAGAATAGTGGCGTGATACATTTTCCAGCTAGGATCAGAATAGGATTTAAATAAACTTCTACAAAAGTGGTGGAACTTTGTGGGAAAATATTAATCGTTGTTTTACCTTTCCTATATTTTAAAAATGTCCAATAACTCATAAACTTATAATCTTCAAATTCCATGCTTGTACTGTAACTTAACATTCCGCATATCATTTATGTAGTACATACATTTACAATGAATTCTATTTTTTATATGTTTGTCATCTAACGAATCTGGATGGTTAATAATTTGAACTGAAATGGCCGTCTTATCATCTTCCTCACCCAAATACGTAGCAACCTCGTGGTTTTCTCATCATACAGTTGACCTCTTTCAAGGAAACGTTAATTTTAAAATTAGGACGGTCAATCCCTAAAATTTACTTTTATTGTCCTCCATATACATAAGTACTTCTAAAAATAAAGAAATAAATTATCATACCCGAAAAACAAAGACCGCGGCTTTTTTTCTTCCGGAATGTTTAGGGAAATAGCGTGTGCGTCTAAGAAATATTACCTAAATCCTTTCATTCAATTCGGCTTCATAATTTATATACTTATGTCTATCTGTGCGCTATATTTTCATTCAATTGTTTTGAGCCTGAAAATCAAGTTATGTAGCGAATTCATTTTCGTTAAAAACACTTACTCCACATTTTATCTTTGTGAACTTCATGTAGTTTTCCAACATAATAAGGAATTCCGAATTCGTCTTCAAAAGTTTTCATTTATTATTTCTCGCTGTTTTTCCATACCTACACACAAGTTGAAAACCAATTGAACCATTTTGTATTTTACTTACATTAAATCATTGATTATTAGTTTCAATTTATTTGCCTCATGGAGTTCCAAAGAAAGGGGATCGTTTTATAACCGAATTCGACTCAAATTAGAGCAAATATTGTTATTTACACGACCTTTGATTATTACACAAGAACCGTAAAGGTGACTTCTTTTAGATCATAGGAATTTATAATAATGCTGCTTTTTAACACACATGAAGCTTTTACGTCTAATTTCCGGTCTCATAAAGATAAAATGATATTTGGGGTATGAGTCATACGAAGTTTTGTTCTCAAGATAATGTCCTAAATTGAGTTTAATTAATGTTTACTGTACAGAAGTACATCAAACATCATATTTACTTGATTCTTTTTCATGAACCACGTATCATCTACGCTACTCCGTTTAATTGCATTCCCAAATGATATATAGTTGTATGAAAGAAATGTCTATGACATTTAAGTGATGCTCTTTGTCTATGACTTTGCTCTATTCTGTGCTTAAATTCGCGTTTTTAAAGGAAACCTACACAAATAAATTGTAGATACATCCTCTGGCATATCCTAAGACCATCCATAAAACTATCGTAAGACCCGTTCGCAGGTGAAAAATGTACACATTTCCCGGTTTTTGAACCCGCAACACTCCGTGAGTTGTTGCGCTTGAAGGAGAGGAAACTTTTTCAGCTTTTCTACACCAAATGGATTTTTTTCCTCGCTTTTCCGCTGCATAGAAATTGGGCTGCCTAGCAATGGAAACCTTGAATAGGAACTTATAATTTTCCATCTTTATAACCTGGCTGCCGCGCTTATCAAGCGGGGAAAAAGTACGGGGACATAATGTACGATATTTGGCGCTGGCGGCGGATACGGTCAACCGAAGAACCACTAGGAGTTAGAGGATATGGCATCAATGGGAAGTAATGACGTGTCAGGAAAGTTATGCCGGCGGAGCGAAGATAGCGCGAGCAAAACAAATGTTGCGTGAGGTTGGTTCTGGAGTTCGGGGATCTAAAAAGTGTGAAAAGTCTCGCCTAAGTTGGGTTTCGCAAAAGATTGGTGGGAGTGTCAGAGAAGTTGTATCACGCGACCCGCGGAGCGAGAGCAGTTTTCCAGCGATGGATTTGCTGTTACTGAATCGATAGAGAAGTTTTATACTTGACGGAGCAAATGTGCATATTTTTAAGAATTGGAGGGTTTAACCGATTGATTAACGCGCATGATTATCAATGTTTCTATTGGAGTAATCAGCAAGCGTAATCTACCCAGATAGCAATCAGTGTCACTTTTGGAATTATTATTATTATCCAAGACAACGATTCTCATTTATCTTGCGATGAACGCCTTACATACGCCTAATCCACTGATGAAGAAGAACTTGTTTTCATTTAAAAATCGATTATTGCCTAAACTAACCATTACATTGTAGGCATCCCCTGAAATTCTTGCTACTAAAGATACTCCGTGGATTGTTCATTCAACACCAAAAAAACGCTGAAAACCAACTCGCCGTAATAGATATTGACTTGAATTGATTCTTATCGTATTTATTATTTTTTTAAAATAGCATCCTTAATTGTAATAGGAGTGTATTGGCAGGTGGTGATTACTCACACAACATGCGATCGGATAATACTATCATAGCATGGTGATATTGTAAATTTTTTGCGTGCTTTTTAATCTTTTAATCTTTGAGTCACTTCGGTGTTCCTTCTTTAAGGAACCGAATCAATTTACCTTGAACATATATGTTTCAATAATACTTGATAATGGTGAAAGAACAATTAATTGTAATTTAACTAACAAATATTTGTAATAACAATTCCTTTCCCTAAAAGAAACCTCAATTACTCCTTAACATTTAAATATACACTATCATAATAATATTCCCTTCTTAAAATTCTCAGAAACAAATCTAAGTTAATTATAGAATATCCACAATACTCTAGAATCCTACACATCCAGGTATATCCTATATATGCTGGATATTACCTACATTAATCTTGGAGAATGACACAAATTTAGAGGCAATCATAGGGAAACGTTTTACATGGAAGGATTCAAGAAACTCATTTAATGTCATCAAAGATATTTCGCGAGATTATAGCGAAAAGAGATAGCTATTACTGGTCTCTGGTCCCTGATAGCATTAGGAATGCCAATCAGGTAGCTTATTAATAGGTTCGGTGTTTTCACACCCCCTGCCATACGCCATACGGCGGTTTGCGGGGTACTAATGTAAATGTAAATGTTTTATTCATACATAACGATTGAATTGACGAACAAAAAATGAAAATTAGTCAAACTACAAACATTTCGAGGTGAAATTAAAGTAAACTAAACTAATGGTGGAGACTCCAAAGTGAAGCGCCAATGGTCACTGCTGTCATTACTCATCTCATTAAATAACATTTACTATCCTACATGATTTGTGCGAAAACCTTGTGTTACTCAAATCTTAATCCGAAAACCTGTACATCGTCAACTTGAAATGGCCTTTTTCTGCTCAGTGGATAATGCAGTCTATGAGCTGAAAGATTAGCGAAAAAATCATCCAAGAAACGAAAACGTCAATCATTAGTAACGTCTGCAGGGTTAATATGTAATGATTATGTGGCAAGTTAGAAGGGCTCGGTATTGAGGGAGACGGGGTAGACCTGAGTGGCTGTCGAGGATGCTGAAATGGAGAAGGGTAAGGGGGCGTGGTAATGGTTTATTGGTAGATTGGGTTGGGTAAGTGTGATGGACGATCGATTTGGTATAGAATGAATAAGTGAATGACCCGTGGTACGGCTCTCATAGCAGTGGGACCATCCACCCCGGAATTGGAATGTATTTTTAATAGTTGCCTTACATCTAGGACATAAATCTGTCGGTCAATTACAGTTAGTCTGGAGTCACTGAAGTGTCTAAAAATTTCTTCCGTCATATCTTCGTTATTTTATGAGGAGGAACTTCATATATTCGCTATAATAAGGTTTGAAGTACCCTTAATCTACTTTAACCCAAATCACTTTTTATAAATTCTTTCTACTGAAGTATGCTGATAACGATCTACCACTTCTGTTAAATTTTATATTATGGATAGGTACTCAAATTTGGAGCTCAATAAAGACTAAACTAGGAATCAAACATCAATTTAATCAAGGAAAATTTTTAATATAATATTAAAAGACTTTTCAGGCTCAAATAACAGTGCTTAGAATGTATTTGTGATAAAAAAAAGTTGCTATAGATGTTGTAAATAAACTGTTCCTTATCAACGGATGGGCGTAAAATTGCAAATTTTGTCTCGTTATGATAGGAGTTTTCATGAGGCATAGCTTAGGAATTACAAATTAACTATTTATTTTATGATAATTGATGATTAACTATGTGGTTACGCGATGTGCCACTAAAGGATTCCTCGCCCGACCTTTTCCGTCTCCTAGCGCGTTCCTTATCGTGCACTATTACATTTTGCATTTAAACCCTGCAAGCCGCCAATGGCGCGTGGCCGGGGGTACCACTCGTTATGCATTGTACCCTTAATCAATTTTAAATATTATTATTTATCCATTAATACACGCATGTATCAGTGAATATTCACTAATGTATTAATCTTTAGAACTATGACTCATTTAGTTATTTTCCACTAAATTCCGTATTATTTTTGAATAATTACTCTTTGCCTTTGCGGGTTTACCTTACTTTTGTTTTCCCGTGGCGTAGGTTTTCTTTTGTCAAGCATCAGTTGTGGAATTTAATCAATTGTCGAAGGCTTTACTGTGTGGAAATCCATAACAGGTAATTGAAGAAAATAAAAATTTGCAATTACTTATTTCCACCGTATATTGAAAACACGACCGGTTTCAGCCAAGGAATTGCCATCATCAGGTCTGGACCTGATTTTTATTTTCTTCGATTATCATTTGTGGAATTTTTTTTTTCGAAGTTGACTTCCGTCTATGCTACACCCTCTATGTACATAATGCATATAATGACGCAAGAGGATACTTATAATTGATGTCACTACACTCGGGTCTGAACCTAGCCAATATTTGTATAATAATAATATGACGATAAATTTTCCACGGAATCTCTGTCAAGCAGTGTCTCCAGAAATGGAGTTTGCCAGTTAGAAATCAACCAAAAATTAGAATTAAAAACTTCTTACTTACATATCGTACACTGCAACTCATTCGGAATCGAAAATTAATCTTACATTGTATGTGTAAGCGCATTAAATGGGGGTTGACAAAAATCGAAAATTGTTCGAATAAATCGTGCACGGTTTAACGATATCTTACGCTATTGACGTTAATTAATTAGAATGTTATACTTATAAGAGTAAATACTGAGAACTTATATTATATAACTATAATATATGTATAACTTATAAGAGTAAATCTGACAAAGATCAGTTACATGCACGTTCTATTCAAAAGGATGACTCGGATTCGGTGTGCTTCGAAGTACATCTTGGAACAGCTGCAATGTCATGCCTGGATCCATGTTTTAGTGAAGATGTTTGGTCACTTACTTCCGTCCGTCCACCATTCACAGCGAAAACGGGAGAAATGGCCCGGTTAGGGTTTCCGATGGGTGAATCTGGAAAAGCAGCACTGATTGTAAAATATGATTGTTTTATCCGAATACATGTTGTATAGCCGAAAGGAATCACCACCTACCATTACAATATTAGAACTGCGGATGATATTTAAAAAATTAGACATGCGATAGGAATATTTGAGTCGATATCTATGACGGCGAATAGGCATCCAGCGCCTTTCTGCTATTGAATAACGGACGGAGTACCTTCAGTAGGGAGAATTTCAGAAGATGCTTATATGTTGTGCTTCTATTAGTCAATCATACATTACTCGAAACATCGTTATGTAACCCTTATTCCCGAGAACGAGGTACTTCTGCAAGTCTCCAAGCAGAATTTACAAATTTGCCTTAATATATAAGGCAAATTGCCTTAATATTTAAGAGCATTCGTTACCAGTCGAATCTATTATAAATATTTACTCCATTCGCATTGGCCGAATTGACTGATTAATAGATTCCTGCATTGCACTTTTGATGATCTATTGAATTCCTTTTCTGATGGTTTTGTCGGAGCCTGAGGAAGTTTTGCTCTACTGCAGTTAGCTAAGATGAATATCTTTCTTTCTCTGGGTACTGTATTTTGTCGATAGTTTTCCCTTTAACAATATATAAAGTTTGAAGTAAACGGAAATTCGTAAATTTAAATGAAATGCGAACGAAGTTTATCTTGAAATATCGTATACAGCAGAATTTGTTATCATGCGTTGCATTTATTCTGCTTGAGTTCCTTTACTATACAAATTAATCTAACCGCAATATAAAGGGAAAAATGCAACCCTTCCGATCTCAACCATATCAGCGGTTCCCAAAAGTAAAACAAAGTATTCACACGTTCATTCAAATTAAATTTAAAATATTAAAAAGAATATTCTAAGTATATTAAATGAATAACCTCGAATCTTAAATAAGATGAACCGTCCCGAGTATATGTTTATTTTCTTAAGAGATAAAAGATAGAAATTCATGACTTGAATAGTACGGGAATTACTGGGTCATTGCTTATCTTAATGGATACAAAGCGGAATATTCTAGTTCATTACGTAGTCGGATCAGTCCTATCAACTTTTCCATTACAAATCGACGAATCAACAAAATATTTAATGGCATTGTACTATAGCTAATGTCACCCAAATATCTCTTGCTCTCCACGTAAACAACTTTGTAGCATATTCATCACAAATTTTACGTTCCAATTAAATAAACTTGAGTGATCTACGTGTGCTTTCAGCCTATAAAACGTTGTTCGTCTTTATAACTTATAGGGGCAATAAATGTTAAAATGGTGTTCTGAACCCCTTTTATAATATATCTTTATTACTAACAGTTATAACTAAAAATTCTATGCACTCAGAAACATACAATCTAACATATTTAATTGTGGCTTTAACCGTGGTGGACATGAAATTGGATCCTAATTTCCTTCAATGATTTCACTTTTGAAGTAAAATTTTTTGTGACTCAGAATTACATTTTGACAAGTATATTAATGTTGTTGATCAGCTATTTATTTATGTAATGGAAGCACAAAAGCCTACATTTGGAGAAATCGTTTACTTTTGTTGTACTATGTGCACATTTCACACTACTGCATTTATCACAGATCCTCATTAAGAACCATTGCGCTAAAACAAACCATTTAAGGGTCGAAATCACCCACGACCTCGTAGGTTGGCACCCGTACCATCGTCCCACGCCTCCCCTCTGGTGGAAAGTGCGTTTCCATCAAAGCAATGACGAAGTGATATGAAGAGGAGAGGGATGGGCGTAAGGGGAAGGTTGGCCGTACCCAGAGCATCCGTCCATCATTCACGATGCATGGTCTCGTCCGCATTTGGCTCGGCCAATGCGCCCGGTTGGGCACCGCGTGACGCGACGCTGTCTCACCCTTTATTCATTTCCGTTTTAATGATCCACACAACGGTAGATCATGAGTTTGTTCCCGGGCGCGACATTGGGTGGGCGAATCATCGTGGGTAGTAAAGTAGGTTGAGGACGCGCAATTTGCGATGGGAGTCAAAGGAAGACATCGCGGCTGATGTTTTGGTGGCTTTACTGGCATTATTCGGATGGAGAATCTCGATTGTTTATCTCGATTACCGCATATCCCTATCTTGTTAATCTAAGGGTGATTATTTCTTTGAGTATATATACTTCAAAGCGATAAAAAGGGACCCAAACCTTGGACCATGCGTTTTCTGTACCAGCAATTACATTGGTATTCGTAATTTTTCTCTTCAGTAGCACACCCATGCGCATGTGTATCTATATACACACAAATGGTATGAATATAGAACCATAGTCAGTGGTTCAGTGTGCCACGGAATTTGATAATCTTTTTATTGATATATTTTCCGGAAGCACTCACAAATATTCATTCATTGGAAATTCACAGGAGATTTATGAACAGTAACAATAGAAAGACACGCTCAACCATTCTCTAATCGGATAAATCCGATTGGACGGGACTCGAACCCGAGACGCTGAGGTTGGAGCGCTAGCCGACCATGCTATCCACTCCGCCACCCGACAAAACGCTTTTGAAACGTAGAATAGATTATCATATAATTTTCTCGACTAACTTCCATTAAATTAAGAGACAAAGTACATATAACACAAAATATAAATAATCCTATACTCCTGTATTTTACGGAGCACCAAGAGAATTCTCACGGTGCAGCAGTCTGCAGAAGAACTTACTAAATCTAGTAACTACTGATCTAATCTAGTTATAGCACTATTTCTTATCTTACTTTAGCGTCGGAGACCATCATTTATTATTTTCTAATAATTTCCTTATATTTGTACAACATTGGATGTCCTCAAGTGTGGTTTTATCAGTATAAGTAAAGGAAAAATACTAACAGTGCAGGAAGATGGAGGAGAAATAAGCTGGTAATTACTCTTTGCTAAATAATGCGAATCATCTTGCAAATTTGACCAAAAACTCTCTAGTTTCGCTAATGCGCTACTTAATATCTCAACTCAATTTCTGGTGAAGGAAGGAAACGTTAGGTTTTGTGGGCATAGCAAGATTTGATACAATTAACGGTTAATAGTTAGACCCTCTAACTGGATACAACAACAAAAACGTTCCATGCAGAAAAGGTTTTAAACGTCATTCGTTCTAATTAGGAAACCTCAACGGGGGCATTTAATTACCAGAAGAATAGACAAAGAAGCCCCACAAAAACTGTTCAAAACGCCAAAACACAAGGTCTTCTTTGCTATTTCGCAAAACAAGCTCGTGGGTTTTGGCGGCTATTAAAAAAGTTAATCCTCGAACAATTTTCTTTCCTCTTGGAACTTTCGAATGACAAAGAGACAGCGTTCTAAAAAAGGAAAACCGCTTTTAATTTAGAGATCCCGGAGATACACGGATCTGTACGAGATGAATAAAATCGCTCCGAGATGGGACTAGGAAGGAGAGGTTCTGCCGACAAAAAATGGAATTTAATTCCGGCATTAAGAGCTCCGCCTGGTGTATTGTGGTTCCCAAGAGCTCAGCTCCGGGGCGATGCAGCTCGCATTTTTCGAAGCGTGGCGGAGACTGCCAGGGTCATTGGGATATGTAGGGTTGGTGTTTTACAGGTCCTCCAAAAGAAAGGAAGGGATGTTTTAGTTTTTGAGCCACTCGACTTTTGAGCTGAAAAATATCGTCGCGGAGGGAAACGAAATAAAAGTTCGGAACGCCGAGACGTTATTTGCCGGAAAATGTATCGGAACTCTTGCACAAAAAGCGGAAGACTAGGGAATTCTACGAGGGACAGAGAGAAAAAGAATGCTCCGAGATTCTTGCTCTCTTTCAGTCCTGAGCTCGAACCTCGTCTCTAAATAATGACATAAGAATTCTTACCCTAATAGCTACTGGAAATAATGACATAAGAATTCTTACCCTAATAGTTACTGGAAATAATGACATAAGAATTCTTACCCTAATAGCTACTGGGGGTTATACTAGTTCTAAATATGTCGATTATGGCTGTGCGATATATTAGACAAACATGCAATCCTATTTCTCTTTCCAAGAAATGCTGAACGAACCGAAATAATTAGCAAATTACGTACTTAAGTATTTCAAACCCCTACCCTCTAATTTCTATTAAACGATTGTAGGTAGATGTGTTGAAAATGTTAGAGAGCGATGCTATTTCACGTTAGCTAGGCCCAATCTGGAATATGCGGCGAGTACATGGGACCCAGCCTATGAAACGAATGCTCGCGAACTCCAGAAATTGCGGCGCAAGGCGATACGATTTATTAAAAAGTGCCACGATAGGAAATCGAGCGTTACGAAAATACTCTCAGACGCAGGTAGGGAATCCTTGAAAGAAAGGAGATCAGAAGTTAGCTTACGATTGCCTGCTAAATTCAGAGAAAGTACATTTGCGGAAAAGGTAAATGGTATTATGTGATCCCCCTGCTGCTTCGACCGATCCGACAATGAGCGTAAATTAAGAGAAATAGATGCAAGGACAAGTAATTTTAGGGACTCATTCTTTCCGCGAACGATACGCGATAAAGATAAACTACGGAGGTAATTCAAACGCTTGGTATTTACACCCCCTGCCACACGCCGAAAGACGGAACAGAGTATTTATGTAGATGTGGAAGTAGAAACGTTAACAATTTTAAATCACCTATTCCACGAGAGTTGATGTATAATTTCCCTATTGTAATTTCTTGTAAATCTCTCGTAAACACACATTCTAATATCTTGATGATTAGAATACTTTTCACTTTCAATTCAGAACATGATATTAAATAACCAGGTGTAATTTACGTCCATCTAGATCTAGATCATGACCGTGATGACATGATGGTAATGAGGTATGATTGATGCTAAACAAAGCCATTCATCCTGGTTACTTCTTATCGAATGCTCACAAAATATAAGATTCGTTGAAGTTCTGAGATCTCCAAATTAAATTCTTTAGGAGGACTTACCCCAAAGAGTTGAAACTTCTGTCACTTCTCGACGTAATCTTCGTGAATTCTCCTCACATTTTTCACAACTTCGTCACCGTGACTACATGGCTGATGAAAACACTTCTCTATGGGAGTGTTTTGCTCTTTGGAAAGTCGCTGGAAAATCAAAGTGCGTACAAGTTCTAAACCCTCCAAAATGTTTCACGCACGGTATGGTTCTGCCATATATGATACGAATTCAGAAATAGATTCCAGCATTAAATTTTCCGGCCGAATTTATTAAAAGCAACTGCGCTGTCTACTTACTCTAGATGCTGATGAAAAATGTAGACTTTAAAACTTGAATACACTTTCATTTTCCAGTGATTTTCTGGTGGGCAAACGCCCCCTAATGAAGTATTCTCAGCATCCATAGAATAATAGCAACGACGTTGTAAAATATGACTGAGAGTTTAAAATTATTATTTCGAGAAGTCCTGCAAGTTTTATCTTTCTGAGACGTGTACTTCATCAGAAAAATAATGGAGACAGAACTTCGTGTCTTCCAATGGCTAATTGCGCTACACTTCATTAGTTCCCACTCACTGTATTTGGCACAGTGAAGAAAGCAAGAGAAAAGTTCCTTACTAACTGCCACGCCTTACTTATTTGCCTGTTGGAGGCGTTGAGGGTACAACCAGACTTGTGACTTTATAAACTGAGTAACAAAACTATAGGAGATCTAACACAAATAAAAAACCTGTCAAATAACGGTTCCCGAACGAATGAGCAATCCGAAATTTTGCGAAAGGTGATTGACCGACTTTTTTTTGCAACGGTAACTGATTCAGCAACTTGAAGTAGAAAAAGATAGAAAATACCTCCATGCGCTTTTCAATACAGTGCCATAAATTGATTGGAAGCATTCAAAAGAATTCTAGAACGATTTCCTGAGCTAAAGTTTGGACGTAGGTTAGAGAGGGAAAAATGCTGCAGCTAATCGGGAGTTCATGGGCCTTCACGAGATGTTATGACCTCAGCGACTTTACGTAGCCACCAAAGGTGAAGTTTGCGCCATAAATATTTAGTAAGCAAATTCTGGCCGTGGATGCACTTCCAAGGAGAGTAAGACAGCAGCTGAGCATGTTTTTTTGAAAACGTATCTGTGCTTCTTAGGTGCATTCTAAATGTATGTATACCTTTTTTTAAAACCGGATAATGTGTGGAAACAAACTCATGTATTTGAAGAAATCGGAGCTTAAAATGAGGACGGAAATGCCGATTGGGTGTATCAAGTCGCATTTACAATTTATCGGGAGTCGCCAACTAATCAATTGTAATCTATTAGGTGAGCTTGGAATTATTTTAATATTTCCTATCAATTACTTTTTCTTGGAGTCATTATTTCAGTCGAGCCCAATTAGTCCAGCTGAAATTTTCATTTTTTAAATTTTATTAATATTAATAAAAAGGTGGATTATAAATTAAAATACATAATCCAAGAAGAACACAAAATCTTGAAAACTACATTTATATTAATTGGAAACACGAAGTGCATCGAGTGGCATTCATTCCGAAACTACGGAGTAGATTTTCCCGCTTCGGGTTCTCCTGGTCTCGACTTTAGGCTTCCTCGATCTCCTTTGACGAGGTGCTTCTTTTACTTGACGCATTTCTGTGGCATCTTTCTTCTTCTTCAGAGTAATGTCACATCTGAAAGTACATAATGAATCAAATGGCTATCTTTGGCTAAATTGTCAATATCCTCAAACCACAGCGATTTCATCGGCAATACGTGGGAACGATTTTTGTGGATGATTTTAAATAATAAATTGATTTGGTTAAGAGTAATTGCAACAGATGATCAACTAATAGATCAGGTTCTTTGAGGGTAACAGTCAATGCAATCACAGAGTGGCATGAATTACCTTAAATCTTTGTAACTCCAAAAAACAACCAAGAAGGACATCATCAGTATGAAATATATCCTTCCAATGAATGCAGATAGGAATGGCATGGCGAAAACCTCGAAAAGTATCGTCTAGTTAAGGATTTTCCACTCTTAGGCGACAACACACAGCTAAAGAACCTCTTAGGTGCGAGTCTCGAAGGGAAATGTCGAAAGCATAAATTGGTTGCCAGGCGACGGCATTGTTGCGTTTTCCTGGGTCCACGGCCCGTAATACTCGAGTAATTCGGAGAATAGCAAGTGATATTGAAGGATAGGACAGCGCAGACATTATTATTATGTTTTGTTGTGGATATTTGCTGATCGTAGTCGGAAATAATGCCTAAGGAAACATTAATGGCAAATGGAATCAAGTTGCAAAGTACGCCTTTATGTGCAAACCGAATCTTAGGCACTCTTGCATTTACTATTCTATTAACCTATACAAAATGATAGTTCTTTATGAAATCATCCATCTGATTGTTGGTTCCGTAAATCAATTTTTTTCTCGATGATTTATTGAGGGGTTTCAGGTAAATATCATTTAGCTACGAAAGGAATGTACTCTTCAAGAGCTTATTCTGAAACCGCGTGTATTTTTTATTTTTAAAGTATTTTCGATTCTCGGTGGGGGCGAAATGACTTTAGTTGTCTAAGCACTTTTAGAATTATTCGTACTACTACCTTGCTAAGAGCCACTCGTAGAAATATTTTTCTTTAAAAAAGTACTTCGACAGCTGATCTCATTTCACAGAATGTGAAAGATATTATGCATATTATCAATGTTTCGTTTTGATCATATTTCTGTCTTCATCTATTTTAATGAATTCGACACTGTCTATCTTGTTATTTTTACTTGGTATACTTCGAAATCAAATTCATCATTCTTTTCAATATACGCAAAAATATAGCTCCCCATTCACAAAAAGGGTAATACATCCTGTAATGGAAGATACTGGAAAAAGTCAGGTTTATATCAATACGTTATTTTAGAACTACATCTACATTTATATAAATACCATGCTAGCCGCCCTTCTGTCTGTGGAAGGCGATTTATATATCTTATTATTTATTATTCTGAACTGTTAGCTCTGAAATAGCAATTTTAGCTAGGGATGTAGTAATAACACAATCACCTTCAGTGAAAGACATTACTTAAGGAATAACAAGTGTGAAAAAAGCGAAATGATCCAGTCATGTCTTTATTTGTCAGTGTGGAGGAGACGCGGCATTGTGGTTCAGTGGTTGGAATACCTGCCAGGAAAAAGGGAGACCTGGTGACCGAGTCATGTTACTATATTCCACAATATTATTCCTTGGGATTCAGCCGCACAGCATATCGTGCAACGTTAATACACCATTCCTTAATCCTTCCGAAAGATTACTACTTCTTAGGGTTACTTGTTCGAATACAATAGCAAATTACGTTCTTTCTACAATTTTTTAATACGGCCGAATTTTTCATCCCAGGTGGTACATGAAGTAGGATTTACAATATTTAGGGGCTAAACACGAGTCGAAGGTTTCCAAGATATTCATTTGAATGAAAACATAAAACGCAAATATTTAAATTGAATTTTGCCTTCAGAATGACAAAGCCTTATTAAATTCCAAATTCGATTCTTTTCCGTTCATTCTGCGTGGCGGTTTATCACACCACTATGTTTCACACATACATACAGAAATTGCCACATTTCTTTTGAAATAGGATCGAGGACATCATTAAATAACAAAAGTAAAAATATGTCAGTAGATTAGGAGCCCGAGTATTATTTGGATTCACAACCCTTTCACCTTTTAAAAGGCATACGAGAGGGATGAGGTTAACCAGGCATGATTAGAAGTGGGACGGTTTGCATACAATTTCTCTCGCGAGCCATAATGCTATGGAAATGCTAAGGAAATCACCCACTTAAGTGCAGCACTGACTTTTTGAATGGCCCTTTCCATTGTATTTAAGGAGTGACCCAAATGAATGCCATTAAAATATCTCACTCACACACAGTAGATACCACATTTACATCTACATATGTACACTGCATTCCACCTTTCGGAGCGTGGCAGGTGGTGCTTGCACCATTGTTCTACTTCCATAGTCTATTACTTTTGCGTATCGTTCGCGGAAAAAAATTAATTTTGAATCGATTCGTTCTAGCGTCTATTTCTCTGATTTTTCCCTCAGAATCAGAACGGCAGATGTAACAGGGAGAACGCATAATATCTACAACCTCTACGAAAGTACCGTCTCTGAACTTATTAAATAAATTAATCTTTTGTTTAAATCTATCATCTAGAGATTCTCATCCTACGTCCTGAAAAACTGGGGAACGCTCACTGATTTGTCGTAAGAATTATTTTACGAAACGTATCGTCTTTCGCTGTTCTTTTTCTAATTCTCGAATACAACACTCTGAAATAGCACTCAGTCATACGTAATTGAAAAAAGGAATATTTACGAGCTGTTTAAATATCCGTTAAATCGCAGCGATGACGGTTACCGCGAATACAACTTTTTCATCCTTTCATTTTGTGTGAATAATGCTTCATTCTTCTCACGTGAATAACGGAGAAATCGGAGAAAGTTGGGATTTACCTGTTTTCTATAGAGGAAGCTCCCCAATGGAGCTCCGAATTATCACAGACACATTTATTCATTCTTTAATTCCATATAATCGCGAAGCGTCACGAGTTCATAAGGCAGTTACGTACTTTCACTGATGAAGAGCAGACCTTTGGAACATTAGGTAAATAAAAGCGGAATAGTAATTTCCGCCCGGTCTCAGAGGGCATGTATGTGTAATATGGCCCATTTGGGGGAGCAGATCGAACGCAAATCAATCCAATCAGACGCAAACTGGAAAATAAGCAGAATTCGAGCTGTGTAATATCTACCGGTCATCAATGGAGGAAATTAAGGATCAAATAACATCATAGTTACGGAAGCTTTGCAAAAAATCCCCTCCCGCTTGTTCAGAAAAGAAGCAGAACTGACGTTTTGCTATTTTCGCTGTTAATAATTCTTTAAAAAGATAAGTGTAACGATTTTGGAACAGTTCCGGTGACATTGTCATGTATTTATGCACGTTAATAACTTAGGAAGAATTGTGGTGGGTGGTAGATGTTACATCATAATAATTCTTTGACGTAAATGAAATGATTGGGTAAAGATTCCACGCTTTGTGTATAATATTTGAGTAATATATATTGTATTATTATAAAAAAAATTTTGTTTTGTATATCACTTAGTACTCGCAGAAAGAGAGTCTGCGCTTTTGAGGGGAGTTGGTCTTGCCGTTAAGTGCTGTAATCGTTCATCTCTTTGATACAAATTTTGAAGGTAATTAATATACGTTGGGTTTGATTAGACAGCCAACACCATTGAACGCGACTGTTTATTTTCGATAAAATGGTAAAAGGCGACATAGTCCCGCAATCAGTTTCATAATATGATTTTTAAAACGTGCAAAAAATATAATCGAAATTGAACTTATATTTTCTTTATTCTGAGGAATGTCCTATATTTCTGATTCATTTCTAATGAATGAATGATTTAAGTATAACGTATTGCTAAAATATGACGGAAGGTTTGATGAAGCTGCAAAAGAATGACAAAAAATGTGACAAAAACCTTAAAATATCAAGTTCTTAATATTTCTATGAGATCATAGCTGACCTACATTTTGAATACCTTCACGTTTGAATTATACACTTTTCCCAGCTATTCAAGCTTCTTTCATCAGTGGGTCTCAGGAAGAAAAAAAATATCAAAGATTATTTTCAATGTGAAATATGAAAAAAATATGGAAAATCATTTCAAAATTAATATTGAAATTTGTTCATAACGAGTACTTACTAGAGATAGCATAAATGGCACATACAACGAAAATTTGTTCTAATCGTTAAAATGCACAATATGCGAAACAATGCTTTCGAAAATGATTCCGTTATTCCAAAAAATTGAAGTGCGAAATTAAATTGCATTTACCTGCCACTGTGGCGCAGTGGTTACCGTAGTAGCAGTCTAACCTCATAGTCCCGGTTTTGTGTGCGATTTACAGTAATATTAATTATTCTTATTTGGGATCATCTTCCTGCTTTTATTGAAGAAATCATTATGGTTACTATTATTATGAATTACTTTTTCATCTTTTTCATTCGATTCTTTATCGATTATCGATTCTGAGTACCTTGTATTATAAACTAATTATTTAAATTGCCATTCGTGACTTCCGGCAGTCTGCTTTTGTGGTAAAGTGACATCTAAGAGATGTAGGTAGGAATGTTGCCGTCTTTGATGAACCTTCATTCTCAAGACATATACCGTAGAAGAGGAACATAAATGAAAGGAGAGATAATTCTGTCGTTGTCGATTGGTCAAAGCACATACACGGCAAGTAAGAGGTCTGGGTTCGAGAATCCGCAATGTCAGAAAATTTCTCTTTCGATTCTTTCTTATAGATAAAGCTTATGTACCATGAATCACTTATTCCTTACATAAATTTGGAGGGATAATTTTACTCTGTCTATTACCGAACATCTCAATTGCACCTTCGCTGTGCATTGCATACCCAATTTCCTTTGCGTTAACCGTATCGTCACTTCTGTATTATTTATTTTTGCATGGCTAACACAGGAAATCTCTGTTAGAAAATACTTGCCGATATGTATTATTTATTGCGCAAAGGTGAAGAAAACGAGAGCAAAATAACTCACTCCTTATCTGGCCTAAAATTCAATCCCTCTCCAGAGATTTAGTAGCTGATGGTCAAGTTTTTCAGGTTCTAACCGACCTTCTGACTGTGTACTACATTACTAATAGTTCCGGATTTTCGCTGTGAAGGTTTAGCCTCCGTTATAGATGTGGTTTAACGTAGACCAGCTATGTTTTCAACGGAAATTTCAGTTTCAACTATGATAGAGTCCCTCGGGTGGAATCCGCTTCAGAATAGAAGACTTTATTACTGACAAAAGCTATTCGAAACTCAAATCACTATAGATCTTGTCGAAGAGATTCTTGATTGTATTATTCAAGTCGACAATGTTCGAAAGTTTCGAAAGAGCACAAAAAAAACATTACAAGGTATATAGCCATGACTGGAAGCTGCTTCTGGTCATCTTTACCGCGGATCATTAGAGAAGCTAATTGCATTTACGGTTAGAAAGAGATATCGGTATTTCTACACCCCCTGCCGCACGCCACTGGCAACTGGCAGGAGCAGCTGGTAACGAAACATCTACATCTACATAAGTACCCTGCAAACCGCCTTCCGGCGTGTGGCAGGGGGTGTAAACACCAAGAGTCGAATTACTTCTTTAATTTATTATTATCGCGTATCGTTCGCGGAAAAAAAGACTCTAAAACGACTTCTCCTCGCGTCTATTTCTCTTATTTTACGCTCACTGTCGGATCGGGCAAAGTAGCAGGGGGGTCGTATAATATCAATTACGTCATCCGAAAATGTATTTCCTCTGAATTTATCTAACAATCGCAGCCTAGCTTCTAATCTCCTTTCTTTCAAGGATTCCCAACCTGCGTCTGTGAGCGTAAAAATTTCTAGAATTTTTGAATCCTTATAAGCATTTATTTCACGAAAACCATTTAATATTGGGTAAGGTAACTAATGAGAAAACATCATTACATATCAATTATTCATGTAAAATGAATTGGCCCATGGGGGGATCGAGCCCACGACCTTCGCGTTATTAGCACGACGCTCTGACCAAATGAGCTAATGGGTCGACAAAAAAACATTATAACCTAACAGATTGTTAAAGATGACGAAAAACTCCTTAATGTTATTCATCACAGTGACTCTATGGAAAAAGAAACAAATTTTCCCCGATGCAAAAAAAAACGTCAAAGAATCTATGGATTTTTTTGGCATCCATTCCGAAACATCGAATCAGGCCCCCACTCTTTCCGCCGTTGGTCAATCAGCGAAATTTTCAGCAAGGAGTGAAAGGATTTTGATGTTGAGTCATACCGACGCGAAAATCTCGCGGGGGAGGCGGGATTAATCTGGGAGAGAGTTGTAATAAGCATCGGAGCGAATGGAAATTAGCGGAGCACCACCCATTGTTGCTCCATTCACCGAGTTAGGGGAAAGGGGCGGGCAAGGGACGCATTCGCAAATGGTCCGCGGATTCCAAATGGCGCGGGAGCCTTTTTTATTACGTTTCGCTTGTTAGGCAATGGGCGAATATATGCGTATTTCATCGGCTGCGAATTGATGGCTTCCCGGGGAATAAACTCGATTCGCCCGGGAAATTGATTGCGCAACCCCGCCTCCACGGGGCTATCTTTTTCGCCGGCGATTGAAACGTTTTCTGAAATCGCGCTGACGGATTGAATGGCTTGGATATCAAAAGTCGCGCGACTACGAACGCCGTCGCCGATGGATCGGTGTCCATTTTCCCGCTGTACTCCACCGCAGATTCCGGATTACGAGCGGGAATCGGCCTATATAATAATTCGATTAGTCCCGAGAGGATTATTCTATCATATATCCCATTAGGTTTAATTCGGAGACTTTCTATGGCCATCCAATGGGTTCCGCGGCGATTGCATTCCAAATTTATTCAGATGGGGCATATTTCATGCCGGGAAATATTCGCTCAGTAGTGAATAGCTCTGGAATGGTGTGACGAATGCACTTATGGGTGTGTAACTGTTTCTACCCGACTACTCAGCTTACAAATGCTAGTCCAGAACCTCTATTCTATGGAAGGCGACAATTTGTGAAAGCAATTTACAGTAAATTTAAGCATGAAAGTCCAAATAATTTTATTATTGTTAAGGGTGCTTCTACTGCTTTTTTATGCATTATCCTATTGCTTAAATGACTACGTTACCAGCAGTTATTGGAAATAACTACTTGATGAGCTGGAAAAATACGCATCTCTCTTTTGGGTTCCCTTTCAAAAATACTAATTGCATCCAGTTGATTAGAGATACTTACGGTAATGCATTACCAACCGGTTCACAGACGAATTGCCTGAAACTTCAACAGTTTTTAAGTTTCTCAAACAATTGAATAATTACGTAGTGTTAATCTGTTATAAAAGTCCATCTTCTTGCAACTGTGACTTAAAAAATGTAATGTTTTCTTGTTTTTGCAATTAATATAGAGACTAATATACTTTTTCAGTTTTTAGGTGTTGATTTACTACATTAGTATGGGTTTATTTATGAAAAAACATGGTGCATTAGTGAAAACAAGAAGTACGAATAAATACATTATCATCTTCTAACATAGATCAATATACTCCCCTAAATTTGCATTTCCTTTTCCTTGCAGTTTCGATAAAACTTTATTATAAAATTTATTGAATCTGAAACAAGTAAGTAAATATCGTAAAGTCGTTATGAAATACTTTTATTATAAAATAGTGTGTTGAAATTCGGCAAAAATGTTTCCTTATTTGCTACTAAAATGAAACATCCAAAAGTGAACATTTGTTCAGTGAATTTAACCATAAACTTTAGTTCACAAAATAGTTTAATATATTTATTTATTTATTTCACCTTTACGGCGAAGTTAGGCCCAATGGGCGTCTTTTACACCTAACCTCTGAGTCATGGATATAAAAAAATTACTCAAATAAATTCAACTTACAACTAACATATATGGTAAATTAATACAAATCTAAAAGCCCTAATATTATATAATGCTAAACCTAAATTAATACAAACATTAAAAAAAATAAAATAAAGAAAGTAAAAAAGTAAATAACACAAAGTAAGAGATAAATACAAATAAAAAGATTTGGGTTGTGGGAAAAAAACTCCTCAACTGAAGGTTTACAGAGAAAAANATATATAGCTTATTTTCTTAAAAATGTACATTTATGCAAAACATCTTTTGATAATTTATCGACAAATAGCATTGTAACAATAAAGAATAACAGAAATTACTGACATATAACAGCGCTATATGAGTGATAAACTCGGATCAAATCTATTTAGTTCGTGAAAAATATTTCACCCATTTCTTTTTCCCTCGATTTATGCGATTGCATTTCAAGAAACTTTGCTTAACTTCGAATCTTAATGCCACAGAGATTTGAGAAAATGAACCCATTCAGTGTGTATGTGGCTATATGGTCATCTTCCTCTTTGAAGTATAAACCATCTACCATTATTTTAATAATGGTTTTTTACTTATTACGTATTTTGTTTCTCGATAAATATAATGTTAGACCTTCTATCTTGTGATGGTGTAGATTTCTTATGAATGCTATTGTAGAATAATTAAAATATACCTTAATGACTTGTCAACCAAATGAATAGCCTGCGGTTGGAGCGATTTTCCTCTCAATCTTTGTGCGAATTAGGGGCAAATTTTAAAATTATTAATCATTAAAAATTAAAATCACTTAGGCTCCTTCGGACGTTCTCACCTTGCCGGTTTGCTGAATTGCGGCCTTGCGGAATAAACAGAAATTAATAAATATTCACAGATCTCAGATTTAGAAAAACGTTTTGATTTCTCACGCTTCCTTCAAGAAATTTTCACTTAATTATCACATTTAAGATTAGATGATACTGAGGTGAAGACTGAGTAACGTGGTCTTTTCGGCGAAGGAGAAGAGAGGATTTCAAGGAAGTAACACACTTATGCTGGAAGATATGATCGCGAAGGATGAAAATGCGGGATAAAAATGATGTGAGGGACGGAAGTCTGAGATGGTAAGGGATATGGGAGGATATTCCGTCGGAGGAAGTGTGTGAGGGAGGCATACGTCACGAAGAAGTTTTTCAATTTTACGGTTTGCCTCTGGGGTCGAGTCTATATGTATGTGTGAGTCTGAAAAGGAAGGAGAGATGAGAAAGGGTTCGGAAATAGGAGACACATCTGCAAAAAGACATTGAACTGGAATGAAAATGGTTAGCTCGCACCGTGAGAATCTACATAAGTACCCTGCAAGCCGCCTTCCGGCGTGTAGCATGGGGTGTAAACACCAAGAGTAGAATTACTTCTTTAATTTATTATTATCGCGTATCGTTCGCGGAATAAAAAGAGTCCCTAAAACGACTTGTCCTCGCGTCTATTTCTCTTATTTTACGCTCAGTCGGATCGGCCAAAGTAGCAGGGGGGTCGCATAATACCAATTACGTCATCCGAAAAATACGCAATAATTGAAGTTCCGACACCATAACTATTGCGTGTGACATAAAGTAATCGATCCTCAGACTCATAGGAACCTGCGGTCTTCTCGCGTGTTCGATGCGACCTTGTCGTCGATCGTTTAAACATGCGGGAACTCCATTACTTTTGGTTCCCAAGTCTCTTTTATTACGTAAAGTTGAAATAAAATGAGAAATCACCCCAATTAGTTTATTTATATATGTTAGTCGTTTTCCTACGAAAGATTTCTTCCAAGTCCATTTGAATTCTTAAAAGTAATGAGATTTTATTATGTCAGGAGAATTTTAAGAGTCCCATAAAATACAATGAAAAATAACTTTCGCCTCATCTAACAAGCGGAAAATAAATTCATCAAAATCAGAAACAGGAACAAGGGGAAAATTTCACTAGTGTTCTAATTTGGCAAAAGTATGTAGTGGTAAGATAAATAAAATATATCTAATGATGTGTCTATTTAATACATAACCTACGAGATTAATTGTTTGGTATGATGATATTGATAATATAAAATAACATGAGAGCATAAAGGTTATGATGATTCCTTAAACATTTGAGTGATATAGAAAATGACGATTAATGAAGTCAGAAAATGTCTTTATTCTGCAGTTTCTAAGGATTTGGATGACGCTGTTATTGTAATCGCAAAAAAAGGTTCATTTGAAAATGTCGTATTGACTGTATGTAGGACATAAAACTGAAAGATTTAAGGATCCATCCACTTATCAGTGTAACATTTGCTCTTGTACCGAATGGGAGAAAGGCAAGCGATTAATCATTTTGAACCTTGATCAATGAGGCATCGTATTCTATTTCATGAAATTTATCAAGAATCTCCTAGCGATGATTTTTTTGCTCTTACTAATATTTGAGGCTTAAAAAACTGTCTGAGTGGAAATATATTGGGTAAAATTTCGACCTTACAGTAAGGAGTACTTGAAAGGGAAATAAAATTAAGAAAAATTGAGATATTATACATATATGTGTACTTTCAAATCCAAACATTTCAATCTATTATAGAATTTCGCTTTTACTTCCAATTAGAGAGAAAGAAAAACTTGATGCCATGTCCATTTCTCGAAATGTATGGTGTAATTTGATAGAGATGTCTCTCTTTCATTCTTAAGGTTAATAAAATGTTGAAAATTTTCACTAACCTTGGTTAGTATCTCGCATTCCTTTATCGTGGTTCCTATTGTGAATAATAACGTTTTTATCACATGATGTTGTGAAAATTTTCCAATAATATTTTGTACTTCAGAAGTAGTGACTAATGTAAAAAGGAGTCCAACTGCATTTCTGACGAATTATCATAAGGAAAACGTCGCAGTTTATCTCAATACTACATTGAATAACTCTAATGAATTGTGTGCACCATGTATATAAGGCATTAGGTTCGTATTATTTTTATGAGTTAAAATTTGATGATATATTATTTTGAACAAATTTACACACCGTAAAAGAACGGGGAAAGGACGGAAAACGGACGAATCCCGGTAAACGGAAAAAAGGACGAATTTTCATGTTACATTATTTACCTCCTAATTTTCTTCACCGAATAAACTGTCAGCCTCACAGGAGAGTATCGCAATGAAAGGAAAGCCTCTAATAATTATAAATATCAACGAGTAAGTTGGGAGAGATTTGAATATAGATTCGCTAAACGTAAGGAGGATACAAAGGCCACAAGTTAGATTAATAGGAGTCTGATTTTAATTCAAAAGGAAAACTTCTCAGAAAAGAGTTTTTAGAACTGATGGCGAGGGAGGTTGATAAATGAGGGAAGAGGGAAGAAAAATGCCCTTCTGAGCTACGGTGGAATGGGTAGAAAATTCGATTTTTCCCAACTGACTTCTTTCCCATGCCCTGCTATCAGAAATCCACCTCCACTCTTGTTACTTTCTAAACATACGAATTCGTATACTTTCACCTGCCATTTCCTTTTAGTCCTTTCTCGCACATTTTTATAACAGAAGATATAATAGCTATACGATCATTCAGGAATTCCCACCCGTTTATCGTTATTGAAGATAGTTTTACAAAGAATTAGCATTTATTTTTTACTATATTTACTGAATATCTTTGCTAATTTTTCCAACATGATCGCCACCGCGAAATAGCCATTTGTCGAATTGCTAAATCATCCTCATGCCATAATTGTCGAATTCTACCACCCGTTCACACATTATTTAGTTTTCCTGTGGTTTCTCGAAACTTTGACCGAAACTTTAAAGATTGCATAGGATGAGGAAAAAGTTTAAAATAGCTCGATGCCAAAACTTGGCTATACCCTGATGGTGTATAACTTCCAATACAAAATATAATGTGCGCATTGGTTTCAGTGTGTGGGCGAGCATTGTTGTGAGAAAACTGCACACTACGCTGATAATTAAACACCGACCCCTTACAAGAAGATTTGTGTAAGGTTCAGGGGCAGTTGGTCGAAGGACAGCCGGTCGATGGGACTACCCGTCGCTAGACTTTTCGTCGCTGAGGCATTTGGTCGAAAGACTATTCGTTGCTGAGACATTTGGTCGAAAGACTATTCGTCGCTGAGACATTTGGTTGAAAGACTATTCGTCGCTGAGACAACTCGTCGACGTTGGCTTCTATAAATGTGCGGATTTGTGGTAACCATTTACATAACGAACCACAAGTTATTATTTAATTATAATGAAACAAAATAACGCTTTCGTCCATAATAACGTTAAATACTCGATACTTCTTTTCATCATAAAGGTCTATCTGTTTCGTAAAAGCATTCGTAGAATCTACTGATACGCCCATGATGAGTGGTAATCATAATTA